>JAAXNX010001958.1:0-15332 GCA_036491905.1 Folsomia manolachei | reverse complement strand
AGCAATATCGTCTTTTTGACATCGATCAGAGATGTTCTAGCTTTGGAAATGAATTTCTCCGTGGGCTGATGTTCCTCTAGCCATTGCTCCAGTTTGGACTCGCCATACAAGAAATTCTACGAGAAGAATAGGCTAAATTAGGTAAGACTACATTATGAATTGCAAATAATAACAACCTAACCATCAAGGGTTCCGCATTAGTCGTCCCTTTTCCCTTGGTGGAGTCTAGAAGTTCCAGGACACGTTTCCAATCCCCCAACTCTCTCCGGTATTCGACCTCATTGTCACTTCGGGTTGGGGGTGGATTGTTTTTGGCCTGTTTTTGGGCCATTTTTGGACTGTTTTCTGAAAAGGTAAAAATTGGAAATAATTCAAAATTATGGAAAGGTGAAGGTGAAATGTCGAGAGTAGAATATTTATCGATATTATTTTTAACACAATTTCCTAAAGGTTATTTGAGGCTTGTGAAATAAATTGAACTTACTTTTCCTTAGGATTAGGACTCGGTTAGAATGGAAATAAAATAAACTAGGGATTAACTGGGTCAATTAAATTTTAATGACTGACCAATCCCATCCTGCCTGGGTGATTGGCAGGCGATTTCTTTAACACTGCCGCAAGCAAAGGCTGGTCTGGGGCAAGGCTTAAAAATGTAAACAAAAATATGTGCGGAATTTCAGCTGCTAAAAATCAACAGGAGAAATAATCAGGTAATTTCTAATTAAATGTTCTATAAATTAAAATAATGTAATACTTTCTTGATTTAATTTTAACTTTGCAGTAACAGAATCAAACAATTACGTGGAAATCGTGGAATCAGTGGAATGTGCCAAGCTAAAAGGCGAAAAGTGTAAGTCGAAATTTTGGAATTGTCAAGAATTTGTGTTTTTTTTGTAAGTGTTTTAAACACTTGTGCGTTTTGTCAAATTAGCTGTTTGGTGTGTGGTGTGAGTCGTGAGTGAATCGCACGGACCGTGATAAATAATTTCAAAATTTTTAATTCAATCGGCTGAGGAGAATTGAATAGGTCAAGGTCACTTTTAGTCATTTATGCACTTGTGTCCAAAACCTTTGTTTAATGGAGTAATGTATTTCCATTCATAGAATGTAATGCCATTTGACTTTTGACCCTCGTCGTTATTCATTAGGATTTACTTCATTTAAAAATAGCTTACCTCGTCAAACAGAAATTAGGAAGCCTAAAATTAGGAAACCTAAAAATGGTCATTTTGTTATTAGTTTTCCAGGTTTCAGTTTTGTTAAACAAGCTAATTTATACGTAGTTCATCTTTCCCGTAACAATATCATTTTTATAGTTTTTTGGATAACCCACCCACGCACTTACGCCTGGCTTACTCGTTAAACTTGAACTTGAACCCACACTGCCCAGTTTTGGAACTAGTTTATGGCTTCAGTTCAGCTTCGTTTACCTGACCTAATCTTCACTCATTTGTTAATGGTTTTGAAGGAAAATGATTACATAACATGAATGCATGAATATGCGGTGCTACTTACTTATTAGGGTGCCGAATTAATGACTAGATTTGAAAGAAAGATGGGCATGCATGGGAGGGAGGATTTATTTCTTTTATCACCTGGATTCAGATCCAGTTCATAAAAACGCCTTGTTTTTCAACACCTTAAACTGAAGCTGATACTTTATTACTGGCTTGAAGATTGAGTTTTAATCTTGTCCTCTGACCTTGGTAAATGATTCAATACAATAATATGCAGATTGGGATTAGACGCATCTTCTTATGCTAATGTTGCATAGTTTCGTGATATTTGTATTTTTACTACTTTTTATGTGGTTTTCTTTTGTTTCTTTCACCACGCAGGTAAAACCTGGAAAAGAAAAAAAGGCCCAAGTTTGTGAGCAGAGTTAAGAATGAGTCTTCTGGATGAAAAAATTCATTGTGATCCGAATATTCGTCCATTACTACACTGACGGGAATTAAACCGAGCAATTGAATTCATTGGATGAATCATGTCTTCATGCAACAGGAAACCGGGTGAGATTGAGGAGAGATTTTGGGAATCGGACAAGTTTCATTATGAGTCGCAGGTAATTAATAAATATTATATAAAACATTGGAGGTATAAATGACGAGGGTAACTTATTTTGATTGTTTTTATTTTATTTAATACTAGGAATTTGACATATCATCTACAACCAATGAAACTGGTCCTAAAGGAAACGGAGCAATTACCGAACAACCCTATTTGAAAAGACGACGCAAAGTTTCAGCGCCTAGAGAAAGTGAATGCACTGGACCTCATCCACTTCTAATTGACCATGTATGTGTTGCAGCAGCATTTAGGAAATTCAATTATGTGGTGACTTATTTGTATTTTATTTTATTCAGGTGATTGAAAAAATTCTGGACTACTCGTGTGATTTCATAACCTCCGTAAAACAATTTCGCTTGGTTTGCAAGCAATGGTGCCTCCTGTCTACAAAAAAGTTTCGCAACACGCATGGCAGAATCTGTTTCGAAAATGATTTTAGCAGGAGGACCTCTAAATTTATTCAAGTCATGCAAGGTAGTCCAGAGATGCTTTTTGACAAATTCAAATTCAGTGGAGGGTTTGTTTTGTATAAACCATACAAAGGCAGTTACGCATTTGATAAAGTGTTCAACGAGCTATTTAAGGTGTGCGTTCCATGGATGAAAAGTCTTGAATTTACGTCGCACAACCCTTCGGATCTTAAGTTCCCAAAAAATATCAAAAAATATGATCTCTCCCACTTGTCCACTCTCTCCTTCCACATTTGTGTATTTTACAATAATCTTCAGCTGGAAATGACTGACTACCTCGGATCTCTTCTTGATGCCGCAAATTCATTGAGAACTCTGGATTTTAGACTAGTTTCTGCAGATCCTTCAATGCAAAGCGAGAACCAGTTGAAAATAATACAAACATTTGGAGAAGTAGTGGCAACAAGAATTCCAACTACCGTGAAGTACCTCAAACTAAATATGCTTCTCAATGACAATCACTTTTCTTTACTGGAAGCTAGAAACCTGAATTTGGAATGTCTAATAATTGATTTTCAAAAAGGGGCCCGCATTAGTACCAAAGTCATTGAAACTTTTCTAAAAAACCAGAGTAAAACGTTGCAAAACTTGGAATTTATTGAATGTAACTCTTTGCACGATGCGATGGAGCTTCCAGCTTTACCAAACCTGACATTCTTTAAGATTGAAGGAAGACCAAGGATTCCATCTTTTAAGTTCGAGACTGCATTTCCAAATTTGAAATCCATTGAAATACTTTTTTATTGGATTTACCAAGATGAAGACTGGTTGAAAACAATTCTAGTGGACTCGGGTTCCAGTAAAACTGTGATGGATGTAGAATTCTTGTGTGAAATTAATGAAAAAGATCTTTTTGTGCTATATCGCATTGTCGGGTATTGATAGATTATTAATTGAATTCAATTTACTACTCTAATAAGTAATAAGTTGCGAGAATCCTAATTGTTTTCCTGAATTTTCAGATGCTTTCCTATGCTACAGCGATTAAGTGTTGTCCTTAATACTACTGGAGCACTGACTGTTTTATTTACGGAAATGACATTTTTGCAAGATCTTGAAATTAGTTTGGCACGTGAATTCTGGGGGTTCAGAAGAACTGACAGACTGGGGAAAGTGGATTGCGCATTTACCGGAATTCCCTCAGAATTGTGCGTTCAACTCTTGCGACAGAATGATTATTCAAATACAGATTTGCCATCTACTTTGTGTGATTCCTCCATAAGAGATCTTAAAAGTGTGTACTTAAATATTACTTGGATGGGAAATATTAAATCACATTTTAATTGTTGTGTATATTTGCAGGACTGAAGAAATTGAAAATAAGAGGTTATAGAGCCGACCAAATCCCATTGACGGATGTCACAATTCATTACGGGCTTCTAAAAATGCCCAATCTGAAACACTTAATTCTTGACGTGTTTACGGTAACTATTTTGAAAAGCTTTACATTTGCATATTGAAAGAAACTTATTAACGAATACAACTTGATTTCCTCAGATAAAGGAATCCACTTTAATCAAGCTTGGAGAGCATGTCAAACTTCAACTGCTTCCAGGTCCACCAACTCTTCCATAATGAAGCTACCTGAGTGAAAGGAAATTCCGAAAAATCACACCGACTTTACCAAAGAAAGATTCTAAATCAAAAAATTATATAACCTTACATTTTGAAATGAATGAAACCAACAGTCTGATATGATTAAAAATGCTGAGCTACATATATTTATGTAAGTAACCTATGAATTATGAATGAAAACAAAGTACTATATCCGACCATGCACTTTGTTCATGGAACTTTGTCGTGATAAGAAATTCAAGTCTATCAAAATAATATTTTTGTTGTCTATCCATGTTAGCCCGTCATTAATTACCGATAGATTATTCCTTAATTAAATATTTTTGGGAATGTATTACTCTGGAACAATTTCGTACAGATATATTTGGCCATTTATCTCCAACCGGTGCTACCATAATACACAAGACTCCCATTTAAAATTAAATGTTTTATTCATTTGCATGAATAAAATGAATTTACTGCATTCTGCAAAATATCTGTCAACTATCCCTGCATTACTAAACGAGTCATAATTGTTTTACGGGATCAAATATTCATGCAAATCTGGGTGGGATCATAATCGGGGTCCCGATTCGGGGAGAAAGTGGATGTCACCCACTTATTGGAGAAAGCAGAGCGGATCTGCTCAATCTGGTTTTTTTGTGGCTGCCTTGATTTTGGCTCAGTTGGAAGTTGGAACCAGGAAGAATCACGGGTGAGTTTTTTTTTTACTATTTTTCGTTTAATCATAATTAAATATTATTATTGCTACAATTAATTAAAGGTAGAAAATTAATTGAATCGTAATTGGATGGCAATTGGTTTAGTACATTTAATTAACTGGGGTATTGTAAATTGTGCGGCATTTCTTTTACTTCCAAGAAAATAAAGTTAATAACAAAGAATTTGATAATAGTTGATATTTAAACTGGGAATTCACTTTACTTTGTCTTTGTGTATAGGTCACCACCGAATCCGCATCCCCTCCCATTGGCAGGTCAATAAATTGACAAACGCTTTAATGTTAAAACTGGAGTGACAAGCCTTCCTCGACTAGGCTAGGGTTCGAATCAAATCAACCGAGATTTAAAGGATAAAAGTTGTACGTGGCGACGGAGGTCAAGATAAGGTCGAGACGACACGAATGACACGATACGTATTCACGCCGCCGCCGCCCACACGTCTTGTTCCTGATAACATACACCCCAACCTCGATATCTTGGCTGATTTGATTTGAAGTTGTCCCGTAAGTGAATGATTACTGGTTTGAGAATATTGATTATTGATTCATTTTTTTGTCAATCACAGTACGTGCGAGACTTCGGAACAGGATTGACATCCCATTTTTTGAAGATCTGTATATTCGGTAAAGAAATTACAAGAAATCTAAAAATTGCATGGTTTTGTTGGATAGAATTGTAATTGAATTGAATTGTAATTTGGATCATTTCAGATTTTAACATCTCATTCCCCGTTTTGTCCCTTATTTTTTCCCTTTCCTTATCGTAATTTATTTTGACTTTAATAAATGGACCACTTTTCTCTCGGAGCCTCATCTGGAAACTACTCAAAAATTCGGATATCACCTGTAAACTTTCCCGTACCTGGGGGTGGGAGACATAACAATAGTAATTCTTCTTCCAACGGTAACGGGAGTGGCGGAGGCAACAATTCTCAGCATAACTTGTACAATTTTGGTTCCTCTCCTGTTCTTCCGCATTCAATATTTGGTCGAGGTGGGATAAATCCTGGAAATTTTATAAATCCAAGCCCTCCTAATCACTTCAATTTCCCGTTACGCTCTAATAATGTAAACGGTGGGAGTAACACTGCCGGAAGAGGAGGATTCTCACGCGGAGTAAATATTGGTTCTTCAATTAATCAGCAGCAGCACAACCACAATTTGAATAAGAGTCGACCCAACAATTACAATCGTCAACAGCCGCAGAGTAACGAGAATAGTAAAGTATCAAGTCAACCCAATTTGCAACCACTTCCAGAACCGCTTCCACAGTATAGAATTTTCAAGAGGGGTGATAGCATTCCTGGTATTATGAGTCCGACTGGGGTAGACAAAGCTGGCGGAGGAGAAGATAACACTGACGAAGCAACTGGAGGAGCTACCTTGCCAGACCAAAAATTTGATATTAGCCACTGCATTAGTTCTGAGGAAAATCCATCAATTGGACAGTACAAGGAAAATGTGGCCAACGGGAGTTCGAAGGATGGGGATACAAACTCGGTAAAATATAGTTTTGATAGTGAATTCAAAATTTGGAACTAACTAATTCTGTTTTTAAACTCAGGCTAATAATCACCATAAAACTCCTGTAAGCAAAGTGGGCGATATTGCTCGATTCCATAATCTCTCAGTGGAATATCGCCTCGTCGGAGAGAAAGGTAGATAGTTTCATGATTGCCTATTGGTACTTATTGCTCGTGTTTACATAAGATAGACAACTAATTACTTTATTGAATGACGCAAGGGCCTCCACACAATCCTACTTTCACCGTTGCTCTCCATCTCGGCCCAAATGAAAATTACATTGGCGCAGGAACTTCAATCAAACGGGCACAACACGCTGCGGCAAATGGTTTGTTTAGTGATGCGACTTTATTCGGCTAACAATTTCATAACAAATATTTTATGATAACAATAGAAGCCATTGAAAAAACCCCTCTCACAAGACCCACATCTGCTTCACGTTCACAACCTAAACGACCCTTTGCTGGGAAACGTCCCAATTGTAAGAATACTCAAGACTTTGATTTATTATAAAACATTAAGTAAAAGTAAGGTGGAACATGGGACGTTTTATAGGGGCTCTTATACAACTCACATCCCTAGCTGAAGAACTAAAGGAACCCGGTAACGAGGATTAAACTTAAATGAAGAGTCCCACATTTTCTCTATTGTAAACTAATGGAAATTACTTTATACTTTAATTCAGTGTCCATTGTGCAGCAGCCCGTAACTTTAATGAATCCGTTTCATCGGGGAGATCCACCCATCGTCGTTTCTGTTCATGTGGGTCAGCGAATTTTTAGCGGGGAAGGAAACAACTTCAATACTGCAAAAAATATGGCGCTCATGATTGCTCTGAAAGCGATGATTAAAGTGAGGCAAGAGGTTGAATTTAGAAAATTGGGTTCTCCAGGATCTGTCGGCGAAGACGGTCTAAACTTGGAAAACAAGAGTCCAATCAGCCTTGTGCATGAAATGGCCATGAAACGGGATTTGAGTGTCTCGTTTGACGTGATACAAGAAGAAGGTCCTCCACATAGTAAAGTCTTTACTGTGGTTTGTGCCCTGAAAAGGTTATTGAAATTAAAAAATTTGAGGTCAAAAGTACAAGGAGTTTATTTGCAAGCTAAAGTGAAGTTTAAGTCATTTCATAAAACATGCTACTCTTTTCACCCAAATGCATGGCTTCACTTTAGCTTGCAAATAAATAAACGCTTCTTGTACTTTTGACCTCAAATTTTTGAATTGCTTTGAAAAGAGGGGAAGAAGACGTCAAATGTCAAACGGAAGGACAAGGACCCACGAAACAAGCCGCAAAGAAAGTAGCTTCGGAATTAATGATTGCAAAATTTGGTGAAGTGACTGTTCCAATGAAAAATTCGGAAGCTACTTCCCTAAAAGCGATTCAAAGGGGGCTGTTCCGGCATAAAACTCAGAGAAAGAAAACTAGTGCTCCAGTTGTAAAAGATCTTCAAAAAGATAGCGTCTCCCCTATTTCTAGATTGATTCAAATAGCGCACATTCGGAAATATAAGGTATTTTGCATACATGTTTAAATATAGAAACAAGAAAAATTAAAACTATAATGTCATCATTTTCTACAAATATAGGAACCAGAATTTACGGTAGTTGACTCCACCGTTAATTCTCTCCCAGACGATCCGATAGCATTGAAACTCATGTCGGAAAGAGAACGAAGATCTTTAAGAAAGAAGAAGCCATCTTTCACAATCGAGGTGTCTGTTGGACCCTATTCAATGAGTGGGACTGGTCCAAATAAAAAGGTATAAACAAATAAATTCTTATTCAAAATTGAAATATGACGGTTTTTTATACTTATTTTTGTAGGCTGCAAAGAAAGCTGCCGCAGAAGCAGTCCTTATCGAAATGGGATACGGACCTACTACGGAAAGTGGGGAAAAGAATGGTAGCAATGACAATAACAATGGTGCTCATAACAAGTCAGGGGGTGGAAAGGGTTCTGGTGCAAAATCTTCTGAGTCAATTGATGCCAATTCTAATAAAGCCATCTCAGGAAGTGTGGGAGGTGGCGGAAAAATCGTGTCTGCCCGACAAATAGTTCCTGGAGTTTTGGTTCTTAACAGTGAAATAAAACCGGATAAAGGTAAGACGAGTTATTAATTTTTTTATTTGGTTAATATTATGTGAAACCGCTAATTTATTTTCCGGCTTAGATTCTCCAGACGGCAGCCCTTCTAAAAGTTCTGCAATGGCGCAGGAAATGAAGAAAATGAACACTTCCTCATTGGCTTCAACTTCCTCTGGTTCCAATTGCAATTCAAGTACTCGAGATGCCATTGAGAAATTGGCATATTTGGCAAAACTCCTGGAGGTTTCTGTTTCATATTCGGATTTTCCCAAAAAAAACGAGTTTTTAAGTGTCGTAAGCATCGGTACAAATCCTCCACAGGTACATTTGAATTCTTAAAAAAATACAATTCAAGAATAAATACACTAATATAAAAATAATTATTAATAACTTTCGTGTATTTACAATTAGGTCGCACATGGTAAATAAAATTGATTTATTATAATTAATTTAAATTATTATACAATTTAAATTGATTACATTTTTTTTATAGGAACTGGAGGGAGTGTGGAAGAGGCACAGAATAAGGCTGCGACCAGGATTTTAGATGATATTGCCGACATAGGGATTGATAATGTAAAACCAGGCGAAATTGGTGGAACTGGATCATCAGCTTAAAATCGTGACGTGACGACTGAGTAGAAGTATTTATTTATACCCACTGGATAATATTATGTTAATGTTTCAACAATTTCTCAATCCTTCATTGATCAGGTCGTCATTTACCTACTCATTTTTGACTAAGTTTTATCTCCTTAAGTTATTACATGTATAATTTATTGTTCTCACACGTTTGGTTTTTAATTTATCATGAATTTGTTCCTGGTTCTTTTTGTCCTAGATAATTGAAAGTCTACAAACTTTTAAATTACTCCTTTTTGTGTCGCATCTGTTATGCACATTAAGTCGTAATCTAAATGGAGATAAAGGTATAACTTCCTTAAAGCGTTTTCCTGTAGAGAATGTTATATTAGCCGGATTATAACTCGTACATAGATAGATACAATCCAATTGAATTATTGTAAAAAATGTTTATGAACTTCTAGAGGGTTATTGTGAGTCATTCAGTTAAATACTAAATAGTTAACAGTTTTCTCCTATTCTTTGAAGTATTTAATTGAGTGAAAATATTGACTAATTCAAAACTATATAACCTTCAATGAAATTTAACATTCTTTCCAATTAATTATACATATAACCTTTTTGATGTCAAGTAATATTTATGTACGGGTCAATTTTTCTTTCAGTGCAAACAATGTCTATAGAAAAACTATCGTAAATTATTCCGGCTTACCCTATATTCGCAGAATGACAGTTTTTGCTCTGAGAGAAAAGAAATTACATGTAATTGTGAACCGTAGTCAACATTTTATTGCTTTAGTTAATTTTGTGAAATGCGTATTAAGAAGGCAGGATTACAAAATTGGTATTTAGAAGTATCTATTGTCTGGATAACTAAATATCGCATTTTCAATTTTCCTGTTACACAACATTTCTGAACTTAATCCGTCTAGATTTTGTTCATAAATTGGAACATAAATAAAATATTTAATGCAAAGGCGTAATCAAAATGTGCGGTGGTAATATGATTGAATAATTTTACATAATTCAAACTACGTCCAGAATTGAATTATAATTGAGTGCATTTCCAATTTTAATTTTGTGAATTCCATCCAAATTCATTTACAGGAATTAATTTTCCGTTACTTTCACATCAGTATTTCCAACTAATGATTTTTATTATCGACATTTTGTTAAGTTTTTACTTCGTGAGGAGAAAGCTCATGCGTGGATTCTTTCGGAAGTTCTAGATGACCGTCAGTGGGTAACTTATCTGAGAGTGGTTGGGGAGGCGTTACTGAGGTGTTGGAAAATCTGAGTGTATGACTTTTTCTTCCAGCCTTCTTTGCCTCTCTGAAATTAATTGCTGGAATCATTTCGCCAAGGTTTTGGTAAAATTACTAAAAAAATACTCCTTACTTATTCATCATATAGAAAATTAAAGCCACTAATCCAATACAGGTGCAAAACGTTCCGACGGATAAGGATGTCACGAAAAGGAAACCACTCTCATCCGTTATGAAACGCTTTTCGGAAAGGACGAGGCTTTTAGTCCCACCAAACCCAACGGTAGGATACCCTTGAAAAGGTACAGATATTTTAAGAAATGTGTCATTCCGCGATATCAATTCAGAAAATTTTGGCAAGATCTTTTATAATTATTACGGTATTGGAAAACGAATTTGTACTGTCCTTTACAAATCCCTGGAACGCCGGATTTACATGAATTTGCAGAACTATCAAAATACTGGTAGGGTATGGTTAGCGTGGAAAATGCTGAGGGACGCATCACCCAAAATCTGAAGCGTTCCCATCTCCCACCCTTGTTATCTAGGAATTTCTTCCAAAACAATGTCGACCAATCTGCGCCCATACATTGTTCACTGGTAAACAAAGTTTCGACAAAAATGTTTAATTTCTGGCTTACGTTTTGGTTTACCAAACTTTTCTTCCAAGTAGGCCCTCGAACATTTTGGAGATTTCTCGAGGGGATCGCCAAACGCTATATCATTCAAAGACTTTTTTCCCGGAGCTGACACTGGTCGCCATATAATTGCTGATTCGCCCAATTTCGACATGTTGACAAGATCATCAGAGAACATGGAGTTGGCAAACTTTCCACAAGGGTAGATATATTTCTCTGTCTTGTTTTTTTTACTTCCCCCTACAAATTCGTTACATACATGCATGAGATTATGTTGGATTTTAAATTTCATAAAAACTACTAGTTATCACTTGTGCTGAATGGATTGCAATTGTCATCCGGATTAATGGGAGCACAACCCTTGTCCTTAAACAATTCCCCTCTCCACTGTTCCCAATCGACCGATCTAACATAGGGTCTTTGATTTTGATGAACATTTGTGAGCTGGAAATCCATATAAACCCGGCCCTGAAATGCATCATTCACAATTTTAAACATGTTCTCAAACCCCGATTACTGTTTTATCCTTACTTTAAAATTTGCCGAGATATTAAATGTGACTTCGCAAATACAAATGGCTTCTATTTCATTTTCCGTTACAATATCCGAACATCTTCTTCCCGTTGCGGACTTGCAGTTCGTGTACGGGATTCTTTCGGTGTGAACCCGGCCCTGAGTAATATATAGCACTAGCCCTACCACCTGGAGGAAAACGCCGATGGGGATAAGATACGAGGGAAGACTGAGTAAACATATTTGAACCACCCAGGCCAGGGTTCTCTCCTGCTTGAAGGATGACCCTGATTGTTGTATGTAAGGCGTTAATACAATTAGACATCGTATTTCACGATTTTAAACAATAAGTTGACCAACCTGCATATTTCGATTTACTCTTTGGCTTCCCATCTATTGCAGTTCCGGTTGTGGAACTTCGGGAAGAGCTTAATGACTCGGTTTCTGGGCCATTGGTCTTATCTCCTTGGACGGAATAGAGTGAAATGGAATCTGCTTGGGGTGAATTTACGGACCCTGTCGGTGTAGGATGAGGCCCCTTGGGCTCATTCATAGTACTTTGCAGGGACGAGGCGATACTTGATTCATTTATGATTATATTTTTGGACGTGATCTTTTACCCAGGCCTCTGGGTACATCATTATGGACAAATAGTTTGAGTTGGGTGAGGCTATAAAGCCTGGATGAAAGTAGTGAGAAAATGTTTGAAATAATTTTGCAAAAGCATAATTTATTGTTATAGACAACTTATTATAATGCTTTAGATTTTTGCATATTGCTGGTACTCGGCGACACTAACTTATTATAGTGACAAAGAGAAATATTTTTGCACTTCAGGTGAAATCTGCATAAGAGACTGGGTTGGTTTGGATTTTGATAAAAGTTTGGGATTCAAAATTTTCGTCGCCAGTTAACTAAATTTATGACCAATGACCAATGATGTTAAAAGAAATGGTTAAACTAAATGCTCAATTTACTATTTATTGTTAAACACAAATTAGGATACAGCCAATTTTCTAAGTTTCATAAATCTCTTTACTGGTTAAATTCAAGCCGTGATTCTAATATCGGCACAACTGCGGAAATTTTCTTGGTCCTGTAAATCAAAATAGTTTACGAGTTAACACCATACTCTGAAATTCACCTTAATTGCTTTGGAATGAAAACTACATAATGCAGATTTTGTTATAAAATAATAAAATCCGGTAACCTACCCCGCATCCAAGCTCTGCAATAAGATCAAAGTAAACAGGGATTATCATACACCGAAATAAAACCTCAGGAAATCATAAATAGTCATAAACTTACCCCACTCTCCATTGGCACAAAGGCCAAAGGAATTCCCTGCAAAATTACAAATTATTTATAACATCCCTCATAAACATACAAACAAAGATAAGCCTCTTCCTATCTTATCACCAACCTGTGTTGTAATGCCACTGCAACACACACTGTTCACAGGTCACGCCTTCTGGTAGCTTGACTTGGTATCGTTGAAGACCTTTATCAAATGTAGGGATGGGATATCTGGTCCCAGAACCATCCGCCAAAGGAAGAACATACTTATCAAGACAAGATTGGGTTGCGGGGACAAGGGGGTTATTTTGAGGACAGAGCCGAAATTCAAAGTAACCCAAGTGGGAGGCTGTCAAGTCAATTTCCACATCGATAACCTGCATTTACAAATTTTAGGCGTATTGAATGCACATTCTGATCTTAAATTAAATTAAGATTTTGAAAATGATTTACCTGTCCAGCTTTATAGTTTCCAGTAATGATACCACGACCAAAATAACCACCACCTTCATGTGGGCGTGGTTGGGCTACATCGTAAGGATCGCCACACAGCCCACATTTGCCCCCATTGACCTCGTACTGGTGCTGAGTGCCTCCACACTAAAAAAATGCGAAAAATGGTTACAAAAAGTTTGGTACAAATATTCCAGAAATTTTGCAGGATCAAAATCCACTAACAAAGAGCTGATTGTCATCATAGTTTGCTGGTGGGTTGTACTGAGCAAACTCTGGGAAACGCCAAAGACTTGCTCGACCCGCAGGTTTGAGCAGACGACCGTGACCATTGACACTGACGGCGATTCCGACCAACAGGATCGAGACTAGGATGAATGTACGCATTTTTGGAAATTATTAGAAAATGTAGATGCTGCGTTGTTTCAAGGCTCCAGGACAATTGAGGCGACATCATCCCATTGCTACCAGATTTATATTAAATAACTTTTATGACCCTTTATGACTTTGTCGGCTGGGGTCTAATTTATTTTAAAACTGAAATTTTACCTTATCATCCAGCCAGCATCCTTGGGCAATAGTGGTAAACTGGACAGGAAAACTAAATTACCCAGGCTTATCCAAAGTATACATTTTGCTTGCGTATATTCACCTCATAAAATTTATAACGGGCAAAATCCTCCATCATGGGGGATTACTTGTTTTGGATGAATTAATTATTTAAGGTGAGTCCTGCGTCACGTCATCCGTTCGTCGGAGATGAAATTGCGTCCAAAACTGGATATGGTCGTCAATTGTTTTATGATTTGTACACAAGTCAAACAAAGCGAAAACATGTCAATAATTTGCGTATTCACAATTCACAAAATAATCTTAAAGAGTGATGTCAATGAGCATGAAAAATTGACAGAAATTGATGCAAAACTACAAATTTATTTCGAAATATTTGCTTTAACCAAAACCAAGATAACCCTTTATCACAGAACTGACACGTTTTTCCTCTAAATACCTCATAAATCCGGACATGTCTAGGTGAAGTTCTTCAAATGTGGAGAAAGTTTGGGGTTCAGACTCCTTCAGGATCTGCCTCTCGACAAGGCTTATCTTCTGCCAGGAAAGTTGACGGGTTCGACTCCAAAAATCGTCACAATTAGCTGACTCGCCTTCCACACAAATAAAACCAGGTTTGCCTGGGAGTGAAAAACCTTTGAGGTCCAAACCGTTTGCGGTGTCGATAATAAATTTCCGTTTCTTCTCGTTGTAAATGTGATGGGAATGAATCCAGATCCGGCATTTTTTGGCTTTCTCCTCAGTTTTGATGCAGGACAAGTTTTCATCTAAAAAGACAGCATTTATTTTAATTTGCAGATTAGTTCAATTCAAATTACTAAAAAAATGAAGTTTACATAAGAATTTACCATGCACAGCCTCTTCCGCTGAAATATTCTCCCATCTCTCATTCATCCAGTTGACCACACCCAAAATATTTTTGCCATCTTCTTCCAAACTGCTTTCACCAGGTTTTGTAAGCTTGAGCCATGAAGAAAGCTCGTTGTTAAGTTGAGATTGAACTTTATCACCGGGTACAATATTAGAAGATATTGAACTTGAGCTAATCCTTTGACATTGGCAAGATGCAGATAACCGTTCGGTGGACGGATAACCTTCTGGGAGTCGAAGAGAAAGTTGGAGAAATTCGCTGAGTTTTACGGTTAGAGAAATGGAGCCAGAAATTGGTAATCCGTTCTCTACTCGAAGGGCTACTTCCGGATCATCAAAATGATATTGAGAAGGATCGTACATGGAAATCAGTAGTTGTAGTTCGGATAAGACGATGTCTTCATTGCTCATTTTTCCTGTGCGATTAGCTTCTGGGTTTACTTTTATGAGTTTGTTAAAATTGTTTCCACATGTTGGCTTTCACTTCGCGGTGTTTTTTTGACAGAATGATCAACACGAATATTATTGGAAGTTGGGTTAGATAGAACATTATGAGTTTCCCATGAAAAGCCAGTTTTCGAAAAAAAAATTTGGTTAGGTTAGCTACCGGGTTTTGGGCCGCTAAAAAGTTTAACCAGGACCCTTATGGGGGACCATTTTCAACCCTTTTCTGGTTAACTTTTGCGACCGGGTTTT
>JAAXNX010001957.1:0-15334 GCA_036491905.1 Folsomia manolachei | reverse complement strand
CGCCAGGATTGCGGAGGGTTCCAGAGAATCAAAATATTTTTCGCGTTGTTTCTCCCAATCGGATCTCGCTCTGGCGCGGGCGTCTTCAGCGGCGGCTTTGTGTGCAAATATGGGTGATGGGAACTTTTTCTTGGAGCAGGTTGACTCCCTCAGGTCAACCAAGGGTTTGGAGGAGGGTGGCTTGAGAGATTTTGGGGTGGGGCCAATATTATCTGGAAATAAAATGGGATTGAGATTAAGTAACTGGAGCAGGAGCATTTACTTATGGCATTCATTGTTCTTTCATGATTCATGCAGAGTGGAGTTTGTTTCTTAGTTGGAGCAGAATTGTGAGGTGAACTGGACATGATCTGTTGCATATGTAGATCCATATTTTAGAATGAATGGTGCAGCTAACATTCCTGGGTCCTTTGTGCCTCTATTCCAAAAAAGACCCTTAACGGAAACCAGGGTAGGGATATAATGGTTATGAGCTTGTAAAGAAAAGTGAGATAGGCTAGGATATAGCAAGGAAATGAGTCTGTCTCCATCCAGTCCCCAATCATGGTGTTACATATATTTGCTTAATTGCATTTTTGAATATTTTAACTTTTATCTGGTTTCGTCAACCTTGACAAATAATGCAACCACTTCCACCCAGTTTAGCTGCAGTAGAAGGCAAAGTAGCAACCGAGAAGCTCTTGGACATTTCTGAAACGTTTAGAAAACGAAGGGAAAAATATCAACATAAAATGGATCAAGTCAAATTCAATGATGGGTGTATAGTGGCACGGCTTGGAAAGGAGGACAGGGTCATACTAACAGGGCAGACTGTATTCGTGACCAGTGACAAGTACACCTTCACCATGTGCTTTGAAAATAAGGGCGCTGCTCAGGAATTTCAGGGGACATTGAAGAACTTCCAGGGAGAATTGTAAGTTATAATTTTGTTGCATTGTATTGATGATGCCATTATCATGATTCCATGAGTTAATACATGATATTCAATTTCTTTTAGGGACGCAGAAATGCACACGGCGACTAAGTCCGATAGTCACAACATGGTCGTCGAAGATAGCTCCGAGTAAGTGGGTATTGTTATTAGGCACTAAATATTAGGGTGCATCCCAATCAAATCCTGACTAGAGTGTTATATGACATATTTTATAAATTTTAGTGATGCGGAAGAACTTCCCTCGGATAAGCAGCCAGCCAAGATTTGAACGAGGAAGCCAACAATAACAAAAGAAACATAGCTCAAATTACTTTGTTTTACTACTAATCAATCGTGGAATAAATAAAAATATGAAACTCTGTCCTTACCTTTGAGATCCACAAACATGGAAAAAATCTTTCTCTCTGGTCCAGTTGAAGTTGAGAGGCTTTCACTCCTTTCTTCTTCCGGTTTGGGAGTCATATTCACAAAAAAGGACAAGGAATTGGGACCACTCCGATTCTCACCGCGTGTGGAAGTTGTCAGGTCAGAGGTCATGGAGAGCGAGTTCAGGTCAATTGTCCATGATTCTGGAGCTTTCTCTCCTAATATTCCACACATCTGGGATTCTGTCATTAGGGCGGAGGAATTCATGATGCCACCACTTTTAAGGGGTGGCTGTTCAAGGGATGGTCTTATCGGGCGGTCATCCGGGTCTGGGCGTTGCACAACTTGTTCACAACTGTCTCGGTCCTTTGGTCCAGGACCTAAATTTTCTAGGGAGTCAGCAACAATTAGGGATTCCAGGTCGGAGGGCTGTTTCGTCATGGTGGGTACAAAACAACTCTGCTGTAGGACTTGTGGGGCCTCTTTGGGCTCATGTCCGAATGTAGTTTGAATAATGTCTGGATAGCTTTTTGACACTGGGACCCTCGATCTGGGGCGGGTAGGGGGTTTAATTTCACTATTCCTTTTGGGGCCGGCGTCTAGTTTTGGGGCGTTTTCTTTAACGGGGTAGACATCCTCTTCGGAGAGTTCGGCAGCATTTATAAAGCATTTTGGGTGGGTGTCGGAACCACTTCCTTCCATTGGTGGGTTAGAACTGGAAGATTCTAGTTCAACGGAGTCCTTTAATAAGGGTTGAGCATGGACTTGATAATCCGGGTTATCAGGGTCAGTGCAAGGATTTCCGTTATCATCAATAATGCCCGGGTTCATGCTGGGTCCAATTCGGGGTTCTGGAAGGACTTGCTCATTTCACGGTCAGTTCCAGAATTGTTTGTGTAGAATGAGGGACTTGACACTTTTCACGAAACTTTAACCACTTTCAAGTTATTGTAAAGTTTTGAAAGTGAAAGTTTTATAAAATTTTGAGCTACTTTCACGTCGTCCAGAGAAAGTTAGAGGTGTGTCAAAGTAAATTAATTAGCTGAGATTGTTAATTAGTGAAGATAAGTCTGCTGGGACTGGGAGGGAAAGAATTCTACGGAACAAACTGCTGGCTGGGACCGAGAAAGCTTTCTTTGAAGAAAGCCAGCGGCTCGGATCGAGGTTTTTTCTTGACGTGCTTTCTCCCCTATCAAATATTGATTGCTGAATTCTACCCTAGTCTACTGCTACCCGGGTGAAAGTGTAGCTTTCTCCCAACCCGGTTTCGGATCTGGTTGACTCATCCCTTCGACCCCATATTATGAACAAAATGATACTGCTTTGTGAGGAATTGTCAAAAATAATACCGTGAGAAATTCCATGTGACGAGTTTATTCTCTATATCAGTCATTGCTGTAGATAACCACAGCGGGTTACAATTGTGAAAGTACGCACTTTTACCTTAACCTAGGCATATATTGGTTGGAGCATTAAATTAGGATTGATAATAATAATTTGCCCAAGACTTAATAGTTACTTTTTACACGGAAAGATTTTTACAAAGTACTCAAACTTTACGGCCTTATTTACAGGGGTATGCATTATTTATAGGCATTCTTAAAGAGGTTATTTCCTAGTTTATGCAGAGGGGTGGTACATTCCTCTATAAAATTGTTTAAAAGTTACACCAAACTGGAAGTAAAGTAATTTCTTAATTATTTAGTAATTAAAACAGGGTGACATGCTAATTACAGGTAGATTTAAGTAATTATTCCAATTTACACATTGAGGCAAGTTGCAAGTCTTATCAGGAGTGGCTGGCTTACCTTAGAATTATGACTATCATGCTACCATACAACCATTTATTGCAGATAAGCAAGACTTGATCCAGTTTCAAAAAAGCGTTCAAAACTCCAATAAAATAATAAATTACGGTAATTTAATTAATTTTAAATTAAATAATCACAGAATCCCATCTTATTATGCGACAAAGGAAGATTCTGCTATTTTAGTCCGACTCATGGAATTGAAAAGACTTTGCGATGGATATCTTGTAATTAAAATCACACACAATTGGAACGCACATGTTTTGTAGTAGTTCACAACTTTAGAAATGGAACAATGGCCAACGGATAGAAAGTTTTTTATAGCGTGCGACAAGTATAAACTAGTTAAAATCTTTCTCGCCCTTAAAGTAATTACATTTAGTAAATTATGTCTGGATTTGTGGCTCATTCAACTAATTATGTAATTAGTTAGTTACTTAGAGTAAGGGATATACTACATATTACAAGATTATCCAAGTTCCCATCATGCTTTCTTAACGACCCAATCTATTTTGGCCTTATAAATCCATCCGATTGAATTAAAGCACCTTTTTATAATGTATCCCTATCAAATTATACATTTTGTGGGTGTAATCCTAGTTTTATACAGATTGAATTATTAGAGTAATAATTACATAATATCCAGTCAGTGTACGTAAGAAAATACAAAGATGAGCAGTAGCCAGTGACCAATTTATACGTACGCACTGGTCACAACGTAGAGGAAGAAGGGAAAAATCATGCGTTTTTAAGAGTAAAAAGGACTCCAAGAAAATTGCGACATAAACTAAATTCACGATCTCTCCACCACCGGGATAACTATTATGATCCTCTCCTGAACAATACACGGCATAAAAGAGAACCTACTTAAAACAGGTGAATGAGTAGATAAGGCAAGTAACTATTTACAAAGGTTAAAAGAATGACTGCATTGGTACAAATGCAGGATAAAAAGAAAGCCTTCCAAAATTACAAGTAAAATGATAAACTTATTGAAAACTTATTCCTTTGGGTTCTTGGGACTAACGGTCCTAAACGGAACTGAAAAAGGGACTTCAGCATCTCCACTCGGCGGCACCTTTTCCGGGGTTGTGTTGTGAACCGTGGTAGTACCTCCGGTACGTTTAGGCTGCTTATAAAACTCGTCAATAGAAAATTTCTGAGTGTTCGGCTCCGGTTCCTCCTCAACCAGGGGGGAATCTGAAGGATTTAGATCCCATTCCGTGGGTGGTTTACAATCCTCGGCGTCTCCCTCGGCGGTGGTGGTGGAATGGAGGTGCTCATTACAAACGAGGGAAGGTCCCCAGTAACTGACGCCGGTGGAGGTGGCGTTAGAATTAGAATTTGGAGCCACTTTTGCTTCCATATTTTCATCTCTCAGCTGTCGTACAAACTTCCGGCATAGCTCGCTCACGTTGGGATCGCTCAACGTGGAACTGTCGGCAGCAGTGCGAAGTTCCTTTTCAGAAAACATTCTTCCTCCTGACATTCCCAATCCTGACATTCCGGTCAGGGAGCTCTTGACATCTTCTTCCTCATCCTCAAAGGCTAGTGTGATTGGAAGAGCGTCCTTGGTGACTTTCTCGCCGTCTTCTTCCCCTTCACTGGAAATTTCGCCTTCATTCTCTTCCTATTTTGGGAAAAATCAGAAAAAGGGTTGTGTTACCAAACTTAAATTACGGATATTTTATTAAATTACCATTACCTGTTCCGGCTCGACACGAAGTTCCGCCGCTTTTTCCAGCGTATTTTTAGCAGAGAGGGATCTTTCTAGGAAGAATGATCCATTGGAAGATTCATTCGAAGGTGGGGACCAAGTTGCGGTGGAGTATCCGTAACTAGATGCTCCCGTTCCACGTCGATCCAACTCGTGGTGAAGCCAGTCAATTGCTTGGTTCCATTTACGACTTAGTTCGGTCGAAGATTGGAGGACTTTATGACCAACACTGCCTCGTTCCATCATGTTTGTGATGCATTTTATGAATAGATAAGCCTTCTTTGGGTGGCTGGTCTTATTTCGGTCAATTATGTCAATGAGACCATCTTTGTCATCGGGGAAACCTGGAAAAAATAAAGGAATAAGATTAGCTACCCAAAAAAATAACCACAATTATTGTGACCTTACCTTTGAGGGCATTGCTAATTCGTTGCAACTGCCAAGAATCCGATATTCTTAGCAAAGTTATTAAAATATCGAGAAAAGTCTTCAGCTCAGTCGTGTAGGAATAACTTATTCGTCCCAGAATTTCGGAGAGTGCAATCTGTGAAAAGGTTGGATTTTCCCAGGACAAGAATTGCAGAAGTTGAACCGTGTCCTCGGCTGCGTAGGCGTCATCCACAATCTTTTTAATGTATGGGCTGCAGTTGTGGGGGCTGAAGAGTAAAAAAAATATATTATTTCTGAGAACAATCACAAGGAATTACTAATTACTCACCCTCGTCCATACAATAATTCGCCAACACTTTGTTGCAGAGTTGGTGACGAGAAATCTGGGGAACTTGGTTCCAAACTGAAGGGATTGGGCAAAGGTTTAGAAGACTCTTCCGCAACTGAGCTTTTACATCGGGAAGAAACATCACAAAATCGGACCAGTTGTGACACACATTGATACAACTTGGTCAAGTCGGCACATTGATATTTTATCGGAGGGGCAGGGCCGTCGTCTAACGCTAAATTTATAAAGGTTGCAGGCACATCGCGCTGTGAAATTGGATAGAATTCAGTTATTTATAAATGCCTAAATAACATGAATGAATTATTTGTATCAATTGGTTACCTCGATAAGATGACGTTTCTCTATATCACCCTGGCTTGCGTAGTTTACAAAAAATCCAAAGTACTGCACCAAATGGCGTCCATATTCTGAAACGTCTCTTCTCAACAGGTTTAATACGGCTTCTAATATGTACTCCCACAGGTGTTTGTTGATGGTGCGGGCTAAACAAAGTGGGAGAATATTTGTATATATTGCACATTAACAAAAGTAGTGACTGACTCTTCAAAATGCTCTTACTGTGGGAAGCTGTCGGAACCATAGGCACATATACTCCGTCTTCTTTAGAATAGTGAGCAACAGCAATTAATAATTTAGAGAAGGTAGCTCTAACTTCAGAACTAGGGCATTCCAGCAGGTATTCGGCGATTCTGGAATGGAAAATTAAGACATTTAACAATTTGTTGGCAATATATTCAATTTTATAGCGTTCCAAAAGACATTACCTGCATGGGTCGCGGAATAGGGCGTGCGTCGCAAACCAGAAGCGAACTTTTTTCGAAACTTTCAAATATGGCAACATAATATCAAACCAATCATTGGACATCCCACGTAAATTTTTCTTGGTACGGAAGCCCACACTGAACAAAAAGTTTGATGCCATCTGAACCGAGAGTAAGGCCAAGTTCTCCAAATTTTCGGGCTGTACAAAAAAAACAAAGTTAATATTCATGCATGCATTTTCTTGTTTAAAGATTATGTCATAAAACTCACCACCATTTGGCAAAGTTCCATTCCAGCCACGGTGAAATGATTACAACTCACTAGTCGTCGAATAAATTGAAAATATTCCAAAGAGAAATGGGAGCGAATATGCATAAACTCTACGTTTTGTCGAAGAACACTTCTCTCGATGGGAGGAGGAATTCGGAGACGTCTCTCAGCCACTGAAATAAAGAGAATTAATTAAATATTGAAATATTTTTTAACTGGCTTAAGAAATCTTACATGACATGGAAGCAAATTTGGCACCCAGACTATCGAGTACATCAATTTTTGTGTAGAATAAAATATATGCATTCCACCAACGCTTCTGTCGTCGGAAGCTCATGCGTTTAATCATATGATCGAAAACCTGGATTGAAACAAGGGCACGGTTAAACAAATAGGTACTTGGCTAATGATCAAATAAATATGTACCTCTCCAGAGTAATCTCCACCAAAACATTGATTTTTGAGCTCTTCATCATCATCCATGCGACATTCTGTAACGTCCCCATCTGACAAGATAACAATAAAAAGTGTGCAATAATGTATCCACAACATGAAACTACAAAATGCACATTAATTAAACTTACCATCAAACTTATACCATCTGCAAAGGCCGTCGTCTGCATCTAAATAAAGAAGAATATACAAACTTCATTAATTTGAACCCTTTTTCAAGCCCTAAGAATCCCATAACTTGAACTCCACTCACCTATGCGAAATATAAGAATAATAATGACCCCCAGACGCCTGTCCAGAGTGCACGACAACCCCAGTAAGTCTATAATTGGTCGGCACATTCTGCCCGAATAAGGCAGGATCATCCGCATCAATCATTTCTCCTTCAATTTTAGCCAACCCAGAAACAGTGTATGGTTCCATATCAATTTCTCTCGGAAATTCAAAGTAATCATTGAATTTAATGGGACAAACACGTTCATAATCGTATTCAAATCGTTTCAGTTGAATCGCGAGAACGGGAGGGAGTCTCTTGACACAAAGTCTCTTAACTGTGACGACTTTCTTGTTACATCGCTCACAATGATAGGCATCCGCCCCTTCGAGCAACTCTCCTTTGACGTATTGTTCCAAAGAGTCGCAGAGATTGGAGTGGTTTCGGATGTCTAGATAAAGATAAATTTATAATCAATAAAATAAAAATAATAACAATAAGGAGGAAGTGAGAAAAGGGTTAAAGATGTGTCCGGAGACAGCTTTTTCCCTTGAGCTCTATGCACTCGGAACAATGGCTATTTCTCAACTCAAGTGGTATGCACGGGAGTATTATGGAGCTGTTCATATTTTGGCCACCCGTGAAGCGCAGTTCTTTTTATCCCAGTACAATGATGAGCTAAAGGAAAAGCTGAATGCTTTTAAAAGTAAGATGCCACCAATCATCAGGAACCGTGTTGAGGAGAAGGGAGAGTCATTTGCAATGTAGTTTTGTTTTTGATAACCGTTGTAGTATTTTAAGTTATTTGATGTTCCCTAACCTTGCGAATATATGTATATTTATTTTACCTGTTCCCATGTTTTTCTCACAGATGTAAAGATTTTAATGTAAATGAAATGCGTTAAAAATATAATTACTAACCGACGGAAATGACGCAGAAAGGCTCTTCTTTCGAATACCGGTGGGGACACTCTTTACAAATCTTTTGGTCTGAGAAGAGTCCACCAAGATTTTTTGACATTATTTGCTCATCTCCAACCGCTTTGAGGCCATCATCCACACTTTCAACTAAGCTCATGAAGAATTCTACGGCGTCCTGTTGCTCTCTGGGATTAACGGCTTCTCCTTGGAGTCTGTAAAATATAATAGGATAATAATTAATAAGTAATCTTATCGGATAAGATTATAAGATTAATTATCCAATAAGACCTAAATCTTACCTGAAATGCTTCCATAATCCATTGGGCACATGATACTGTAACTTGGAGAGAGCCAAATGTCCAAAAATGTTTTGAAGTTGTTTGAGTATGCAAACATTATAAGATTTCCTCTCATCCGCATTGGAATCTGTCGTAGCTACGGATGACTGGGATAGCTCGGACATTCTGGATTGCGACAAATTGACCGAGATGTCGGACGGGATTTCTTTAGTTTCCGACTCTTCCTCGTCCTCCCCCTCGTTCACCACGACACCAAGCAGTCCTCGCTTAATAGCTTCCACCATGAATAACTGTTGAAGCACGGAGTTCATGTAGCAGGTGGCTCCGGCATTTTTAAGTCCTACAAATCCACCCAAAGGACGGTTTCCCACTGGAGAATCAAAAACAATGGCATTAAGTTATTTACAGCAGAATTATTATCCCAAGAAACGCATATGAAATATTAAAAGACTTTCTGACCTGGAGGAATATACTCCCACTCGGAAAGAGTTCCTTCTCCATCCACAGAATAGTTGAAGAGTTCCGTGAGTAGGTCCACGGTTAGTTTAAGATTTGAATAGCTCCCCGTACAAAGGGACATGACTAGTTCTAATATTGAGTTTTGTGTGATGGGTGTTGAGCAAATCTGAATAGGAGATTCGGAGCTGATTTCACCAGATTTCTTCATTGCAGAGTAAGCTTTGGACCAGGGGAATACAAATTCTTCCAGGATTTCGCGAATAAGTGGAATATTCCCTTCCGGAGGAGAGGTTCCTAGTTCAAATTTCTTTTCTGGGGTGAGAAAATTTGTCAAGTCTCTCGCAACTATGATGTGACCTTCGAGTAAGTCGTCTTGAATGCAGCCTTCCGCGTTTAGTTTAATATATTCCTGGAGTAATTGGAATAATAAATAAAATAAGTTACAAATTAGTAAAGTAGACAAACTAGAATACTCACCTTAGCTTGTCGCAACCATTTAATCTGATCTCCGAGAAGTTGTTCGTGACAAGGCAGCGGAATGTTGAAGCCATTTGAAAACCTCAGCAAGTTAGAGAGTAAGTGAAAAGAGTCCCGAGAATGTTGTGGGATTTCACGGGTACAATTTTGAAGAATATCGAATAAAAACATGATGAAAAAAGATATCACACTTGGTTTTCCGGTAGCTTTAGTAGCCATCAGACAAAATTGTTCGTTAGCCGCGAATCTAATGGAGCGACCTTGCGTGTAAAATAAAACTTGACGGATAAACGATTTCATGACGGGTTCTCCAATAAGGGTCTCTAACGCGGCGGGGTTTAGAATGAAACTAAGGGTCAAAGTTTCAAGGGCTTCTTCACAAACTGTAAAAAGACAAATTAAGCCATTAAAATGATGAAGTTTTCAAAAAGTGAAGATCACTCCTACCTAAAATATCCTCGTCAAAAGGTTCTCTATTAGCTTGATGTGAGTCATTGGAAAAGTACGCCAAAGAACCGGAAGCAGTTGCACTTGCAAGTCGAATAAGTAGACGTATCGTATCTCCATCCGGTAGGGTCCCACTCATTGCCGCATTCACCATGAGTCTCAACGGGGATTGGATATCACCTCCGGTAGATTTTAGGTGAAGATGCAGTGATTTTGCGACATGTTCTGCAAGAAGTTTTAGCATCGCTTCCGTATGTGGATTAGGGATATGTTTCATCCCTTCTGAGAGTACGCGAACCCTGTCAATATGGCTCATGAGTTCATTCTCTACTTTTAGCACTAGTAACGACGTCACGGTTAGGACAGCTTTGGTCAGCTTTAACACAGCCAGGTATGCGGATCGCTTCGTGGAAGTGTCTGCTAGAGGCATGAAGTTATTCTTGGTAAGCATCTCAACCACCATTAGAGCACCACCGGAAGTAAAGAAGTTCATGAGAAGTTCCAGAGCGGCTGGAGAGCCTGGATTGACGGAAGGGAATAACATAGTGTAAAGAACTTCCAGACGGTAGAGCACCACGGCGGGATCCGTGTTGAATAGGAGGTTATAAGATGGTTTCTTTTCCATTATACTACCCGTTGGGGAGGAGAGGATGAAGGCTTCTCGAAGGGATTTTTCTGTGTTTCGACATCTTGGTAGGACTGCAAGCAGGATACGAGCGCCTTCTCGGAGTCGATCTTCTTGAATACTTGCTCCCAGTCCGCATAACTGGCACAGGAATTCCATACGCTTCTCGTTTATAGAAATCATAACGGAGGGAAGACATTCCTCCGCTTCAATGTTTGGACCGTCAATTCCACCCGTGAAATGGTTTGGGGAGCCTCCAGAACTTTCTTCGGAGGAGTCGGGAGAGTTTGTTACGTTGTTTTGGACTATTTTTGCTTGCATCATCTAAACAAGGAGAGGATATTTAGGGTATTGATTTGGTTTGACGTAAATTAATCAAAATTTTCCTTCCTCACCATTTTATCTCTTAGACCAAACTGTGAAACTGTTCTTCGGTCGTCGGATAAATCAATGTTTTCTCCATTGTAGTAAACATCCAGTTTAAATGACGTTGTTATCTGGGCATAATCTCTCAGCTGACGAATAATCTACCAGGCAAACAAATAAAGAAATAGAAAACAACCTGAGATAAGTATAGTTTTATTGTCTCCACTCACTTGTCTCCGAAGACCTAGAGGCGTTTCATTTGTATGTGTGTGGACTTCAATATCATCAAAATTTCGGCTTCCAGGAGCAGGGAAACGTATAAAAATAGTTAAGTTTTTTCCTCGTGCAGCCCTGTAAAAGATGTGAAATTAATTATTTTGTAAATAACAAGCTCAACAAATATTTGTCAGTATAATTACCTATATAGCGGGACAAAGGCTCGTTCTTCCCCATAGTCTCCGTCACACTCTACAATATACTCGTGCAAAACTCGAAGGACACGACAGGCTCGGGTTACTTCTTGTCGGACACGATTCGTGGAATCCTTATCCTTTTCCAGAACTTTCATAGTATCATAGGACGCCTTAAGTCGGTCCATGCAGGAGGAGAGGAAGTCTTCATGAACTTCGAGTTGATTCGGCATTAGTTTAGGTCCAAGAGCGGTAAAAATTAGGCGTAAAAATCCAATTGCTCTATTCGCCATATCCTCGCCGCCCAACATTATTACTCGCCAGATGTAATCTGCTCCGATGAGTTCCAGCTGGAAGTGAGTAATTAATGTTACTTATTTATAAATGCTCAAGATTAATAAATTAATTTAACCTTGAACTTACATCATCCATTAGAACGTCGTCTCTTTTCATAAGCAGTTTTTTCTGGTTAACATTGACAGCACGGAAGAATCGCTCAAAGCAACTGAAAGGGTGAGAGTAAAGTCAAGAGATTAAATCACTGGGAACAATTTATTACGATTGAATTGAATTAGTAAAATAAGCTTACTCAAGTCCATTCTCTGTTAGTAGAGTAGCATCAAAATTTAATATTTTCCCCTCAAAGAAAGGCAGGGTCACATTTGGATCAATGTCGGGCTCATCGCCCATTAATTTTGAAAACCATTCGAAGCACATTTCTCTGTCCGATGGGTATGCTGGATTTTCAGCTAAACATTGCCAGATCAAATTTGCTTGTTCTTCACATAACCAGAGTTGTCCCTCCTAAATAGAATGAAATGTTTAAAGTTCCAGAATAAGGAGATGTGACACAATACTGTAAATACGGACCTTAAGTAAAAATCGAAGAAAATTTAACCGTTCTCTAATCTGATCTAGATGAGAATATCTGCCATCTAATTTTAACACGTTGGGATCCATTGGTCCTTTATCTGTACGGATTTTAAAAACATTTTAAATGAAAAGAAATTAGATAATTTTGTAAATATTGCATCCCACCTTTGACATAGGCTCGAACTTTTTCCATGTATGAATTTAAGGAATCGCAAACTTTGACGATTAACTGTCTATCCGCCTGTATCCTATTCACGACGTTATTTCGATAAACAGCGGTTGGATTCTTGTTTGCTCCTTCGGCATAAAGTAGAAAAATTTCTCTAATATGTTTCATCGCAGGAAGAACCCAGAGCACGTCATCATTCACTAATTGGTCTATGCTTTTATTTAACCATTGCAATTTATGGTTATCCCTCTGCTGGAAAGAAGGAAAAAGAGATGAAAAATAGGTCCAGATTTTTAATTAACAAATTTTAAGTGGTGAAGCGTACCTGTGAACAACTATAGTCCAAAACCTTGACATGGGCGGATAAGGCTTGATCCATGATCTCAGTCGGGACTTCATTGGAATGAGCCAAGTTCCAAAATAACGTTAATACTTTAAAGGCCATAACACCATCCTTATCATCTTCCGCCAGGCGACGAATAAGCTCTAATAGTTTCTCTCTTTGACGATTATTTGCATTTGTCCAACTTGCTTGAAAACATTCAAACAAGTGATCAAGTTGATCGGGGCTAAAATCCCAGGCAAGTTTTGCAAGGAGGTCGTGCACATTTTTGACGATGGCGTCGTGTTTCCCGACCTAAAATTAGAAATGTAGTAGTTAAAACGAAGCTAAGGCCAAAGGTAATTTATCACGACTTTACCTGAGCTGCCCAAATGTCATCAAGATCCTTTAAAGTCAGACTTTGTTCTTTGATGATAAACCGCAGAATTTTCTCTAATTTTTCAACATATTGAGGTTGGTGAAGCGAGTCCCGGAGTACGATTTGAAGAACGTTGTTTTCCGCTAGCCATTCCGCAATTCGCTTGGCAGATAAGTATTCCACCTCGTCAAAACGATACTAAAATTATAAAAGTGCGATATTGTTAGTTTTAGCAGCGTTAATTTGTAATTTTATGAATATAAAATCTACATTTGATCCTCCTTACCTGATGGGATGCATAATGCGAAGTCACATTTTGAATAACTTGGTTGATTTCGTTAAGTGCATTCATTTTTCCGTTGAAAGGAGATATCTTTAAGAAAGGAATCAAACAATTATTAGCAAATTGAAATAAAGAAAACACTAAAAGTTCGTACCTTTAACATGCGAAGTATCATTTTGAGCCGGAATATCTCCAAATTCCTCATGTGTTCCTCAACATCCGTATTTCGGCCTTGTAGGGATTTCAGACACTTAATAATGCTCGAAATCATATCCGACCGAGCCGTCTCCTTTTTAAGTTCTTCGTCCGACAACTGCTCTAAAATCCCTGGGATGGCCAAGAGCACCGGAGAGAAGTACTTTTCCACGGTGTGTCTACTTAAAAAGTCCGCACAGAAACCAAAGGGTCTTATATAGGCAAAGATAATGGGCACGGAGAGTCCTTGAATGGATTCGAATCGAGTTGTTAATTTATCAAAGCCTCCATTTGATCCAAATCGATTTAAAAGATCGACCAGCCATCCTGCGAAACAGATTTAAAATTGTTAACAAATGGTCTACAAATTAAGAGTTAATTTACTCACCTTTAACCATCCTCATTTCCGGCGGTCTAGCATACAGCTCATCATCACTAATCGTATCCGCCGCATAAGATTCCGGTTGTCTGGATGAATTATAGGTATGAAACTTATTCCCCGGATTCAACAACACACCCAACAACTCCAATAGTGGGAGGCAATCTTGCTCCAATTTTAACACAATTAAATCAACAAGTCTCTCCGAATTCTTAAGGATACATTTATGAATATCCGGTTTCCAACTTGAGACGGCATCATCCGTTAAAATCTTGTTGAATGAAGTGGTAAGTCCATCCCGTATAAATTTTTGACAAGGCTCACACTTTAAATCTAATTCCCTCTCGGCCAGGCTGATAGTGGCGTCCAGTAAGACTTCCAGTTGTCCTCCAGGCAGAACAGGGACAACCCAGCGAGGATTTGAAATCATTTCATCAAGCCGAGCCATTTCCAGTTCCGGAAATGGGATGTGACTGCTTCCCTCGCCATTTGTGGCGAGATGTGAATTATTCTGGAGTTCCGATGGTAGGAGAGGGTCTTCCTGATCGGCCAAGTCGTGTGTGGGTGATGACGCACCAGAATCCCGGGTATTCATCGTGGTGGAAGTGTCGTCCGTGTCGGCACTCATTGTTGTCGAGGTGGAACTCGTGTTTTCTGGGAGGAGAAGATCTGATTTGACTTCGGATAAGCTGAGAAGGGTTTCTGGAGGTGTTTCATCCCCGGCGGTGCCGCCTAAAGAGGCGGACGTGGTTGAGGTGGACATGGGTGAAGGGGAGTCACGCTCACCAGGTGAGGATAGGGTGGATGGGGAGATAAGGTGGGAAGATTGTGTTGATAAGCCTGGAAATTGAGATTTACTCGATCCGGGCATAATTTGGTGGCATCTCGCCTTCTTTTTGGGGTTACAAATCTGTAAATATAAAGGTAGAATGGAATAAGTTTGTATTCTTCTAACTAAAACAATGGATATTTGTTTACTTTTGTTGTAAGGTAGCAACTCACCTTCTGTATAAGAATCCAATCCTCTTTGTGTATAATTGAAATTCCTTGACTATCGGACCTCTTCACGTTCACACCGACCTCCGAGGAAGATAACTAATCTTAGGTAAGACAAAGAGTGACCTTCACAAAGGCTCGGATTCAGTCAGGAATCCCTTAAACCTGAAAAAAGTACAAGTAAATCTTATTACAAACCAGCCACACTGTTTACTAATTAACTAATTCCACCCCCAAACATAAATAGACATTTAAAACTCCATAATTAACAATTGTGGGTGTTTTTATGTCAATTGACACTTCCACATTGTAAATAAACAATTATTCTCCAACATTTAAGTTCCAGCCCCAAATTTTGGGTCCTAAAATATAAAAATAGTCAAATTTTACCTCACCTTTTTTCGACACGTCCTTCTTATCCTAATTTAAAAGCTTAATTAATTCCCTAAATTTTAACGTATACCGACCAAC
>JAAXNX010001956.1:0-15334 GCA_036491905.1 Folsomia manolachei | reverse complement strand
CATGATTCCGATGCCTGGACATCCTATCTCTGCCGGAACAGTGGAGCAAGTAAAAAAAGACTACGATAAACTGGAACAGTTGGTTCAAGAATGTGATGTCATGTTTCTATTAATGGATACAAGGTTACTTTTCAATAATTAATAGTTTATTCTAAGTGAGACAATTACCCAGCATCCCGAAAACTTGACATATGTAATTTTATAGGGAATCGCGCTGGCTTCCTACAGTGTTGGGAGCAAAATATCGCAAAGTAAACGGGTTTGTTTTATTGTTTTAGGGTAACTTAGATATTTCAATCTACATTACTTATGGCTACATTTGATTGTTACAGATTGTAATAAATGCTGCGTTGGGTTTCGACAGTTATCTCGTAATGCGTCACGGGATGAGTGTGCCTGAAACGAGTAAACGAACCCTAGGTTGCTATTATTGTACAGATGTGGTGGCACCCGGAGATGTAAGTTTATTTTGCAAATTTGAAACTGTAATAATCACCTCAGTTGAGTTGCAAATACAATCCGACGTCTTTCACAGTCTACCAAGGACAGAACTTTGGACCAACAGTGCACTGTAACTCGGCCAGGTGTTTCAATGATAGCAGCAGCCTTAGCTGTAGAATTAATGGTATGAAATAATTTTATTTTATACACATGTCATAAGTTACTTACTATTTATTAATACCGTTTAATTAGGCCTCAATTCTACACCACCCTGATGGGTAAGATTTAAATTGCTATATTTGCACGGGAAATGTTTGCATCTATCTAAATAATGTCATGTTTTTTAGTGCAATGGCTCCAGGAAATGTGAAAGTTGATGATGCAAGTCCTTTAGGATTTCTTCCTCACTCAATTCGAGGATTCTTGAGTTCTGGAGAACAAATTTCACCGACATTTCAAGCTTATGACAAATGCACTGGGTGTTCGGAGATGGTAAATGTTCAAACTACTTAATTACTCTGATTCGTAGTATGAACACTTTAGTAAGTTAGCAATTGCTTTTGAATTAGGTAATTGCCGAGCTAGAGAAACGAGGCTTTGCGTTTGTTGCGGATGTTTTAAACAATTCAGCAGAATATTTGGAGAAGCTAACCGGTTTGGATAAAATGAAAGAAATTGCCGACCTAGCTGAAGGGATTATTGAGTTATCTGACGATGAAGATTTTTGAGTATTCTGAAAATTTAAAAGACTTTCCTAAGAAAAATGCGTTCAGACTTTAGACTTATTTTATCAAGCATTTCTATTTTGGATGTATTTGAAATCTGCTTAAAATTAAGAACATTATATCCTGAGACATGGAAATTACACATAAATTAACATTTGAAGCAGAACGGATTTTATTTTTGTATTTAAAGATGACGACAACATGAATTCTCGTAATGAATCCAAATTGTTTCAATTTGTCTGCACTTGCATGTGCTCGTAATAATTCAGTATAAAAAATACATCGTTCGCTAATTTAAAGTAAAAAAATGTCGTCACCAAATCAAATCAATACTCGTCCATAATATCTGACAGATAATATCTGTATAAAAAATACTGAAAAAATTAAACTCTAGATTGCGAATGAGCCTTCATATGCCATTCCAACTCATTTGCTAATGCATACGACCATTCGCATTTGGGAACAGTGCATTTAAATTGTTTATTCCTATTTCCTGGACCAGGCTGTCCAAAACTTTGCATCTCCTTATTGGACAAGGAATCTTTTGTCGGTGGCTTAATCCCCACTGGCTCAGAAATCTTATTTGCTGGAATAACAGGAGTATTAGCATTTCGAGGCGACAGGAACACGGGTGGTTTGGTGGTTGTTTTTGGAAAACTAGGCTTCCTACTAGGATAATGACTCTTTCTATGTTGTAAAAACACTTTTTGAATTGCAAATGTTTCTTCACACAGCTCACACTTGTAGGGTCGCCCTTCAAAATGAGTTTTAGTATGAGTCAACGCATTTTCTACGGAGGTAAAACAATATCCTTCCGAGCACTGGACGCATGTAAAGCCCTGACTCGTTTTTTTAATGACTTCCACTGCCTTGGTTTGAACATACACTTGTGCCTTTTCTCGGAGGGTAAGACCAAATTCGGATCCTTTGTGAAAGACGGGTCCTCCTATTTTAATGTCATCAGTTGTGGTCGTAGATGAGCGGTTTGGTGACGAAGCTGCATCCGGTTGTCCTGTTTTCGGTTTCTTGTTGGGTGGGGCGTGGCTTTGCGGTTGACTTTGGGCAGCTTTTTCTTTACTGGTATCTGCTGCAGTGGTATTTTTGTTGAGGGTGGGGTTTGTTATTGTGGCGTTTGCTAAAAAGTGATAATTTCAAACTGTGACTGAGATTTTTTTGGCCTAATTTACTTCAATGGTACAAAAATCTTACCAAGCTCCCCTGTGGTCAATCTGTAAATAATTTGTTGACTATCTGGCAGAATAGTATTCTTGTCACCACTCCCCGACGTTGTAGCCGTACTAAACTCCCCGTTCAAAAACTGAGTACAATCCAGTTGTACGGGAATGGCTTGATTGCCATCTTTTAAAATAATGTAGGAAGGTTGCTGCTGTCCCGTGGGGTCTTCATAACTTCGTAATATATCTAGAATCGCTTGTGCATCTTGGTGATGGACTTGTGTCTGTTCTTGGGGAGCATTATTTTTTTCAATTTCGCCCTGATTGCTCCCTTGAACTTGAAATTGCAACGGGTCAACTTGGCCAACCTCCGACGACGCCAGAGCTAATTCTAGACCTGCAATTTCTTCCGGGTCTTCTAAAAAGTCTTCGGGCACCATCCGATCTTCCATTAAGAGAGTTATCTTATTATCAGTCATTGTTGGTGGGAATACAGCGGAAGATAAGGCTTCCTTATTTTCACGTCCCTCAATCCGTATTCCTAGAGATTCCTTATCCACGTCGACCTTTACGGTGAAGCCTGGTAAGCACACAAAATAATTAATTGACATCAACTCCGAGTCACCGTTGCGTCCCAAATATTTCGTAACAAAATAATAAGATAAGACCACCGTCTCTTGGGCCCTGCAAAGATGATAAGACCCAATTAAATAGTTTGAAACTTACCAAAAACCCCGAGAACCCATTGGACAATGCAGGAAAGTGATTTTTTCTCTACAAAATATCTATCCTTCCAATATTTAACCTCTTTTTGTAACTGCTTAGAATTCGAGGAGCAGTGGGGGCAGGTCATCTTGATAATCGGAGCTTATCTAACTTTGTTGTGTAAACATTTTAGAAATTATTTTGAAGTTATTTTAGTTTTTGTCAAAAAATCTTGTTTGTTAGCTTTTGTGAGACTCGCTCACTTTCCCTTTAACAAATTGAGACTGTTTTTGCACTCCAAAAAAATGATAAGCAAAATGGATAAGGTTTTAGACCTTCGGTTTAGCGAATGAATGTGTTTATTATGTTTAATCCTTTCTTATCTAAAAACAATTGCCTTATCAAATCTTGTTACATGCAGTAGTATAAATATTAAGAACGATCATTAAAATGCAGAGGCCACGATTACTCCACTTGTTACTTTTTGTAAATCACAGAGAAATTGTTAACATTGCAAATGGTTCATAATATCTTCTACTCGAGGGACAATGACTGATTCACTTGATAAGCCGCATGTTACTAAATAAAATTTTGTTAAGGGCACAACAATGATAACTTAACTATCTAATTTCTACCCACAACCTAATATTCCCAAAATAAAATAACAACCAATTTCCCATTGGGAAATTCTTAACCCAATACCATACCCCCTCTACCCTTGAGCTAAGCTATAAATAAATTTAAACCCTGATTTTTATACATATTCACAAAACTAGGTGATAAGGACATGGTAATTGATTGGTGGGTAAAATGTGTACTAATTGCTGAGACTGGTAATTTAAATGGCTAAGTACAAACTAATATAGATATGACACTGAACAAACATTCATGTAAAAAAATTGCTCTAGATTCGAGACCATGCAGTAAGTTAAGACTGAGGTTATGTTGATAAGGTTGGATTCTACTTCTTCTTGGATACTTCTTGAACTTCTAGCTGAGGCATTTCCGGTTCTAGCCGAGGCATTTCCGGGTCTAATTTTTCCATCCGCACAAAAACTGCTCCGTTGCGCCGCATAAATTTTGGGATTTCGCTGTAAAATTTAAAAAATAAGGAAATAAGGCTATGGCAAGGTTTTTTTAAAGTAATATTAGTATGGAGAGGTTTTTTGATCATTACCTTTGTTCCAAAGGCCCAGAGTACACATTAATTTTCACGACACGACCCCTCATTTTCTGACTGGCATATTCCGCCATTTTCTTTGACACTTTATAGCAGTATTCCGTTTTGAGATGGAAGAGATCAAGTTCCTCAAGGATTTTTGTGATTGAGGCATCAGTAATCTAAGGATTAAATTAGGGTTTCAAAGATTTGTTCATTATGAAGCAGTCATAATCGAGAAAGAATCGAACTCACAGCACTGGAGAGTAAATGCAGTTTTCGGAGGCCACGACAATGAACCACGCCATGAATTACGGAAACGTCCGTAATGTTAGGAGACGCAAGAGAAAGACTTTGCAAATCTAGCGAAAATAAAAACAAAGTGTTTTTAAAACGTTGCACTTTCCAAACGATAACTTCGTATCAGTATTGATTTACATTTTAAACTTGCAATAGATGGCAAACATTTGTCATCCTCATCATGATCTGAATCCGACAAAATCCCTTCATGACCACTTTCTTTCTCATTCCGCAAATTTATTGCTTCGGCGGAATATCCAACCACTCCGGTATCCGAGTAACATCCGTTCATCCCATCTAAATCTTGCAGTTGAGGACATCCCGTGAACACAGCCTGCAATCCGTCATCCGTGAGGTTTTCCAGTTTCAATTTCTTAATCATAGGAAACAAGCGTATCACAGTATTTATCGTAGGTCTTGTACACTTTCTTGAGAAATCTTCATGAATTTGTAATGAATTCAATTTGGAAACAAATCCAAAGTTGATGTTCTCCCCGGAAATGGCTTTACTAAAATGTAGCCTGTTAAGCGTGAGATCCTTCAATCTATAACAAATAATGGGCAAACATTTTACATTTTGCACATATTTTAAAAACATATATCGAATGACGTACGCTGGGAGAGTTTCCAGTAATTTTAGAGAACTTCTATATCCATTCAAGGAGAGACTTGTGAGATTCTTTAGTGGAGGAATAGCTTTTTGTTCACAAGCAGAACTGCAGCGTGGATGAAATTTTAACTTCAAAATTTGCAAACTATTTTCCAGCCCCGACAACACTTCATGTAGCACTCGAGGACTAACATCACTTAGCAGAGTTAAATCCAATTGTTTCAAAGGAAAATGTCTCCGACCCAAGAGTTCCAATCCATTTACCCTGAGTCGCATATTACTATCTAATACGGATAATTTTGGAAGATTGACATCCTTCGAATCAATTAGAGCCTCGGCAATCTGCAACAAAAAAAAAAGAAAAACATCAGTCATGACTTGGATCTGAGTCGGATTTCTTAATTTTTGTGGTGTTTCTTTTCAAAATTAACCAAACCTACCGCAATGTCAGCTCCATAAGGCATGTTAACAACATCATCCGCCGTGGCATGCGACATTTCAGAACAAATGTACTGAATAAACTGCATGGGAAGAGGATTCCTTTTCTCTGTCCTGATACTTGATATCCTCTCCAAATTTGGACATGCCCTCAGAAGATCCCGAAGGAAGGGTGTGGTCAGCTCCGTAATGAAGGAAAACACATTTAACTTTAAAAATTTAATCTTTGGCAAAATTTCAACTCGCTCATCAACAAATAGTCGTCGATCAGAGAAAGCTCTTGCTTCCACTGCGAGAGTATGCAGATTTGGTAACTGATTAAACAAAAGATATTTAAGTTCACCGTCCGTCCACCTCACACGATTAAAACACACATACTCCACCGGAGATCCGAATAACTTGAAAAACTTTAAAACACTTTCCGATCCAAGATCAATATCTCCACGAAGCTCATAACTCAGACTTTGTCTGTAGTTGGGTGTTTGGCTGTTGAATTTGGTGAACTGGACTAGGCCTTCGTCATCTTGAATGACAACTTTAGAAATTTTACGGATTTTCTTGTTAGACTCATTTTCCCAGGATTGACACACACGACGAAACGACTTGAGATCTTGAAGTGGCAAATAGGACGATATTTCGTTGATTATCTGGAATGAAATGAAGATAATTTAGGATAAAGTCCAAAACAGGGATTAAGTTACTCACCGAAGGAATAAGAAGCGGGTGTGGTTTTCCTTCCAGTAAGAATTGAAATCCTTCAGGAACATGTCTATGACTCCGGCGGAGTTTTGGGGGATTGAACATTTTTTTGCAGCTTTGTCCAACACTATAATCAATCCTTGTCCCGATGAATGTTCCAAATCCTTTAAATGTTCAGAAATATGATGCATATCACATTCACAATAAAATTATCAGTTTTGACACATTTCAACCAACGCCACACCAAGAAGAGACCGCTACTTACGTCCCTTCCCCTCAACATCAACCACTTGACTGATAACCGCACAATACCACACACCCAAAAATTTCAATGTTAACTCTATTTTGATAGTTATTGCATGACTAGCACTCTTGCACTTGTCCTGATTTCTTTTAGGCATTCATTACCACTCAAATAGCTAAGGGACACACACAGACTAGACCTTAAAACAAATGGGAACATATTTCAACAAGTTGTATAACACATTGTAAAATATGTAACAATGGCTAAGCAGCCTAATTGCAATGAACTTCACAACTGGATTTCAATATCAGGCCCTCGCTCTCATGTCATTTCATTACTTATCGCAATCAAGAGTTGGCATACGTAATAACTTTACTAACTTGGTTATAAGTAATACAAACAAATCCACCAAACAATGGTAGGGGTTGGGAAGATCAATTATTGAAGAGAATTTAGTTGCAGCATACAATACAAACCATTCTCTTACAGTAAGCAGTGTGGGATTTGGTATTGCATGCATCGCAATGCATATTACAATTGCTGCAATTTGTTGCAATACCAAAAATCCAAGGGCTCCATATTTACTAAGTCAGTCCTTGCAAATTGCAGAATGTATCAGGCTCATCGTATCGTGTCAATAGGTCGTTGAAGTTGAATATATCTAGTTTGCCTTTTACTTAGCCAAAGTATTGACTATTGACTCAATGGTATTACCTCAATAGTATTGACCCTGCTCATAAATTTACCTAAGTAAATAACCACTTAAAGAGAGGCTAAGATAAGACCCTACCTTTGTATACTAATAACTTCATTGAATAACTTGTATGTACACTAATAATAGTAGAGTTAAAGTAGCTGTTGCACGGTTTTTTTGGTAACTGGCACCAGCGCCTCGCGTTTGTATAATAAGAATGACAATGACGATTAAGAAATCCAAGTGCAACATCACCTTGATGTAATGCCAAACTAACTAAGGAACCATTATTAAGTGTCACTAAGAATATAGTAAGAAATTTGACTAATAAAACACTTACAAATTATATGTTATGCAGCCGCAGAATATTTGTGAATCAACCCAAACTTAAACTTTAATTTAGTAAATGAATGAAAAGCAATGAATTATTCACCAAAATTACCTCATATTCCGAACCCATTATCTAAAACCAACCCATCAATTAAAGTTAATGGTTTATAGGCATGTTAGGTAACTTAATTTCGAGTGGAACGCTGACTGGACCGGAGATGAATTGCAACATTATTACGGGCAAAAATTACAAAACTTGACATAATCAGGGCATTTATTTCTGCAATCTGTCTGCCAATCCATTTACGCGATATTGCAAAATAAAGTTTAATTATTATGCAATCCCCACAGCTCGTAGTAGACTTGACCTTTGACTGCTAAAAACTAAATACTATGTAAATTACATAATGTAATGTAATATCAACCATTGGTCAATAATGAGGATTCATTAATAAAGCTGTCATAATTAGGGTGAAGTGAACTTTAATCGGTTATCAGGATTTATGGACACGTGGGCTGTGGTGTCGAATCGACATTGTCGATGTCGATAATTTCACTAATAATGCTACAAAGTTCAAGAAATATAAAATGAAGTAATTTGTTTCTTACCCGTTTTCTTTGAAGTTTGAATTAAAGTTGCACAATTAGCAAGTTCTCCACTTGTAAGATAACACAATAGCAGGATAACAATGTAGCTAATTAACTACTTTAAATTCTAAATATTTACAAAATTCACGATAAAACAGACTCCTCATCTGATTCCACTCACAGACAGATGTTTACTGAGGAAAAAGCTACTTCCAAAAATATCCACCCTCCTTTCTGAGGAGGAGCAAAGTCCGGTTTTTGTTTGGTCTGGAAAAAGTCATTGTCCATCTTCCTCGAACTCATTTGTTTGTAAATGGATAACTGTTGGATAAGTGTAAAAGCAGTAAAACTAAGTTTAAGGCTTATCTTGGCTTCTTGGTCAATACCACAAAATGAGCTATCACACACAAATTACACCGAATGCAGTATCTTTCCTTCCTGAACAAAATGTATGCAAACTTTGTCAAACTTGTGGCAAAGTCCATGCATTGCATGTGGATTAAGATAAGACTACCTTAACAAAATGTAGTGCATAGTTAACTCCTATAAATATTTAAATCCAGTAATTTAAACTCTTGTCTCGTGTACACTTGGTTTTTGACCAAGTTTGAAATAGCCAGAGGTGTATAATTTTACTATTTACGAGCCCTTGAATTTAGTGCGTGCCTTACTATTCTATGGTACACCACACAAATTAGGTAATGTCCCAGACACGAGTGGAGTTGCTATATAAAAAGGATTGTCTAATTTAGACAGTCTAAATTTGTACAGGGTTATAGTGTAGTGGATTCTATATTTTGGAAGGTATGTTGGCCCAATTTCATACTAATTTCATACTATCAAACTAAGTAGTACTGCAGATTCAGTATGATCTGCATTTCGAGATTTTGGGGTCATTGCTAATACTGTCGGATGGAGGTAATGTTGCGTAATTTAATCTCATCTGGCGTCCTTCTATCGGATGTGGATGTGGAGATAGCAAATTTTCATCGGATGTGGAGTCCATTTTGTAAATATAACCCTGGAGTTAATCTGATAACAATGTTTGAAATGATGGTATCTTGGTATTACATTGTTATTTGTGGCAACTACCAAGTTGATACTCAGTCCGGTAAAGAATTCAATGTTAAACATGACATCATTTTTAATTTCATTGTTGGACTTGACTTTCGTTCAATAAATTGAGCAATTAGACGGCCTGCAATGCATCAATTCTCATCAATTTGTACAAGCGAGGCAATTGTTGCTTAACACTTCATGCAATATTTACTGGCTTGCCTGTTACGATGCAGGCTTGAAACTAAACGTGTAAAAAGTTGCATTCAACCATTTTTATCAAGTTAACGTGTTACACAGACTTGTGTAAAATCAGGCAAAGTCTCAGGTTGCCTCTCGTTATTGTTGAAGTTCAATCCAATTGTAACAATGTGGTAACAATGTAATTCAATCTGATCTGTTTGTCCCATGCTGGCATTCAAATTCAGTTGTTGAGCTGACTGGGATTTTATGTCGTGAAATAAGGAATGAATCGAAACAGGCTAAAAATGGGGATTTGGCAATCCTTTTGTCACTTGGATTCAAATTCAACTCGGTTGCATAAATCTGGTTGGGTGACTTTTATACAGTTGATTAAGTTTGGGAATGTAGGTAATGAAACTATTTTATATATAGATTTCTTATTAATTTATCCCGCATTGACCTAAGTCTGTTTGAATAAAGGTTGTATATTTCGAATTGTCTAGAATTATTGGCACGGGTTGGTGTCTAAATCCGACTTAATTGAAATTTTATAGACGCAATTGCAAAGACCAAGGTTAAGCTTGTGATTTATCAAATACCTTTTTCACCACAAACTTTTTTCTCACATATTCGCAAATTACAAATAACTCGCGTCAACCTGCGAGTCACAACAATGACAAAAAATTGCGCCAAATGGTTTTTTAACTCCCACATCACACACATAAAATCAAAATGTCACAACATTTCACAACATATTCTTAGCTGATGAACCGCATTAATTGATAACTATTTCAATTACGACCGGATATGATTTCATAGCAAATTCTTAATTTATGTAAATGGGTACAAAATTGAAAAATAATAATTGGTCCCTTGCAACTTGACGAGGTTTGCCTTTGATAAATTTGTATGCAATAAAATGACTGAGTGGCAGAGTTAGTTGTGTAACATTTTTGGCATTTACCTAGTGACACTGATTATGATTTGGTTAAATAAGTTGTTTGGTGGGAGTATCACAACACAACCTAAAATAATGTGCCTTATTTGTTACTTTACTACTCACTCTCAAATCAAATTCTTGCGTTATTTTGATTAAGCAATGCTTGGTAATGAAATGGAAACCTCTTGACCTTCTAAAGGTGCCCTATTTAAGTGTGCCATGCAATCTTTGCTAGTAATGATGCCAGTTACAAATGTACAAAATATTTGGGTATTTATATTTATTATTTAGTATGTACTCACTCATTTGTTAAATACGTTAATAAACAAGGTATGGATATCAATATTGATAAGGTGGACTTGAATTTATTAATAATACGTATATGGCCACGAATTACTCATCACATTGCACTAACTAGTAGAGAGACTAAAGGGTTGTTCCCAATTACAGGATACAGTTAACATCTTTTCCAAAACGCACCGGAAAGAGATTTTCTAAAATGATTGTGTTGAATATTGACAGGTATAATGTTCAAATGTAGGTATTTGACTTTTTTGTTTGAAGTGGATTCTCACATGCGGAGCAAACATATAAACACATAGGATTTAAAAGGGTACAATGTGAGCATTCCACCATATTGCTGGGATGTTTTAAAATTAGTGTAGGAGTAGCATTATTGGATGCCTTCGGATTTGATTGCGAATATAATTTCGGCACTGGTGGCGTTGGTACGGGTGGTGGAGCAGATGCAACTTCGTCCGCTTCATTTTCCTCGTCTTCTTCTTCCTCCTCAAAAAAGTCCTTACTTTTTGAGCACATGTCACAAACTCTTTCCGCCTTTTTATTTTTATATGTGCAGAAACGACAATACCAAGGAACTATTTTTGGCTGAGCATTTGCAGAACTAATAATTTGTTTGTCTTGCATAGATTTGTTGGATATTGGGCCGGATCGGGTGTTAAAGTTGAGATCTCCATCAGTGCCCGTAGCGATTAACTCCTCTCCTGACGGACTGCGATTTACTTCTCGTGAATCTTCATGGTTTGAAGACATATCCTCGGTGGGAGAATTATTAGATTGATCAGGACTCAGTAGTAATTTTTGGAAGTAGAGATTTTGCAGACTATCCATATTTTCGTCAGCAGGAGACCTGGCCTGTGGTGACGCTGGAAGTTGGCGATTGGTAAATGAACTTCCGGAAGGATTGTTATGCCGCGACTGCGCAGTAGAATGAATTGGCGTTGGTTTAACAACCCTGGGAAAGTAGTCATCAGGATAGACATCGTTTGGCATTATTGGTTTCCGCGAACGGCTGCTATTATCATTCGGTGGGAGGGTGGATTGAGGCATGGTTGGCCGTTCTGAGTGACGTCGACGATGTGTTTGGACAGGTTTTTCCACGTTTGACTGACCTGCCCACTCTGACCAGTGTATAGTCGTGGTCGTCCCTACGACAAGAAGTAAAAATTATAATTATCTGTCATACAAAATGCATGTATTGCGTACCATGATGCATTTCTGCCTTCCTCCTATTTAATTTCTCCTTCTCCCGTTCCCAGTCGTCGTCGGGCGAAATTTTGCTAAATTTAAGCGGCGCATTAGTTCCAACGGCGTAGTTATTCTTGTTGGAAGCGTGTGAAGTCATTTTATCTCCAATGCCAGTGCTGCTATTTGAACTGCTACCCCCACTACTTAAAGGCAGTTGAAATCCAGATTCTGAGCGACGAGAATACTCGCTGTTGAAATTGGTCACCGTCTGCGGAATTAAAGGCGAACTCATATCCTCCCTCCCAGAATAATGGGACTGATTTCTTCCACCAACTTCCGGTTTGGCCAGTGGCACAAACGCAGAGCCGGAGCTACCTCCTGAATATAAGGACGAGTAATTATTATGCAGGCCTCCATTCGTAATGCCATCATTTCCAGGGTACACTGGATCGTAAATGTGTTCCTCTTCTTTCTTCTTGTACCGACTATCATGCAGTAATCTCGTGTGTTGGAGTACTTTCTCTACGACTTTCCCTTCATCAATACCTCCAGAGCAGTCTCTTGAATCAACTTCCATCTCTTCGTAGTCTATTAGTTTATCTACGGGTACGAAACTCTTCCCCGTACGGCGTTGCATTTTCTCATCATGTTGACGTCGGCGAATGTCCATCAACATTGTCCTACAAATTGTGTCCGTGTCTCCTAAATGCTTCCTCCGAAACTCAAATACTTCCCCGATATTTAAAGGATAGTCTGGCTCTTGGTCGGCGACCCGTTGCCAAATTTGGCTCAAAATCTAAAAAATAATAGCATTTTAATAATAAATTCCTTTTCATCAAATCATAACCTACCAAACATTCCTGACTCGCAACAATCATATCCTTTGACACATTCTTGATCCGTTTCTCATCCAGTTTTGGCATCACATTTAGCGTCGTCTCATCCACATGAACGTATCCCATTGCCACCAATATTTCATGGGCGTTAGTCAACTGGGCACTTATGTTGTGGACGTAAAATCCTGAAGTTAACTAGAAAATAAAGGATACTATACAATTAACTACATTCCACAATAATTCTGTCACTCCCCATACCTTGATGGTGTGAAAGTCTTTCCTCCAAGGCTGATCTAATATATTTTGGGCATATCTTGCCACATATTCAAAGGCAATACTGGCTTCCCTTGGGTCAAACGTACCAATGTTCATCGCACTTTGATGCAGGACACGCTCCGTCTCCTTGTAAGTGAATTTCCGGTCGTGTGGGACGAGATGTAAGAATTCCATGGCGTATGCTGGAAATAGGATTGAGCCCTTGTCACAATTAGGTCGCAATTAACTACTAATTAAGTCAGCCTTACCCGACATATATCGCAACGCGTCCGCCTTCTTGGTTGGGTCATCCTCTCGAAGAAAGTCTTCATGCGTGGAATTGATGTTGTTCTTCAGCTCTTCCACACTATCCGGCCCAAAATTATTTCGATAAGATGACCCCTGCATTTTGAACAGGTGATTAAAGGATGTAGTTTTCCGGAAGTAGAATCAAAATGGACATTGTCCCACCACTGCACCACTTATGATAAGTGACTTATCCAAACTCAAAAGTGGAGATGAAACAGAGGCACATTCAGGATTTGATGGTTTCCAAATTATCGGGAAATTCGAGTAATTTGCTAATTTAGGAGGAAATTATTATTTTTGTGAGACAACTGATTTTTGACAAGATTTGATTCAGCCCGCAGAACGGGGCAGGGTGCTAAAAATCCGGTTTGGATTCCTTTTACTTTCTCTTTGCGAATTGTTGTTTGATAAGTAGTTATCAAGGGCTTATCATAAGAGTAGCTTCACTGGGTTAAATGGCGAAACGGTTTTGGGGAGGGAATTAAAAAATTAAAACGCATTTCAAGTAATTTTAGCTGGAGAGAAAGCGGCTTTGCATTGCCTTGTCTGGGTAGACTTTCACTTTGTTCAGATATTTGCATGCAGTTTTCTTAAAGGTGTCTCTAGACTCTAGAATGAAAAAAATGTGAAGGGATGACCAATTGGACAGTATCCTTCGATTTCAGATTGAAATTCGTACAAAAAACTTTCTCTATTTTGCTTCACTTCCTCAGAATTCCTTCATTTTTTTATGTTCACAACATGACTCAAGTCCAGAGCTGTATGAATGGAAAATAGTTGAGGTGAATATTTTAAATCAAGTAGCATTTTGTGTTACAAGCTAATTTTTGAAATGTCAAAGCTGACGACGATGGACCCACGTTCCGAGCATGTTGAAGCGTGAAGGAGAAAATTGGTTTTATTGCCAAAGTTTTGGGCAAATTACAAACTTTGGTATCAACCTCTACTTAAAATGTATCCTTACTTTCCGCAAGGACAATAAAAATCTGGGATAATGAAGCTAATCAAGGAGATAATGAGNTTCCGCAAGGACAATAAAAATCTGGGATAATGAAGCTAATCAAGGAGATAATGAGTGTTTATACATATTTACCTTTGGTCGGAAGTCAAAAGTTTTCTACAACCAAACTTTCTCCAAGAGTCGTTGATCCAAGGATAATGTGTTTCCAATTTCCAGAATTTCCAATTGATGTAATTTTACGTTTGTTCAATGCCAGACAAGCTCGCATTCCATTTATATTCATGCTCTGATACACTGCACAGCACAAATCTCTTAAAAAACGCTTTAAAATGAATAAAAAATCCCAGTACCGATTAAAAATTGCTTTATATTTCTTATTGCTTGGTTTAGTCACATTCATAATTCTATATTTGACGGCTCCTGCTCCAAAATCTGGTAAACTAGTAAATCTTTTTAAAAACATATTACCCTACAAATTCATAAAGTAAAGATATGCAAAATCTGAATAGGTCCCCAAATCCGCGTCCTACTCATATCTTACTCTGGCCAAGTAATGACTACCACCCAACTAAAAGCTACCCCATTCCCAGACAATATCGTGGTGATAAGCTTGGAAGAGCTGAACTTATCTGGGGAACATCAACCATTTTATAAGAACAACATAGTTTTGGAGTGTGCTGCCCATTTTCCAGTAACATGGAGCTATGAGGGTTATGGCGTGAGTACTATCACTATTTCATGGACAACTCTAAAACCTCGTAATTTTTCTATTTTTCAGATGCAGCAGGTTGAAGTTCAAAATGCTCGTAAATTCGAAAACTACAAGGACATCACGACATACTCTTATTCAAGCTCGCTGAACTTAATGCCCGTTGGAGAAAGCAGTTCGGGAAAATATTCCTGTTTTGGAGTGGATCCTTTGGAAAGAAATGTTGCGTTTGTCCAGATTTTTGTTCCAGGTGCGGTTAATATTTTAAAGGGTTCACTAAAATATCAGTGTGAGATTATTCCACATTGGATATCTTGAATAGGTCAAAAAATCTTCCTTCTTCAACAAGATCTCACAGTTGAGTCAGATATGAGAGAGGAGTTGCTTATTCCTTGCCAAGTTTCTGACCCAATGGCCAACATTTCATTGCTTATGGTATTTGCAAATAAATTGAAAGTTCTATTTTGACAATATTGGGAAAATGATTTT
>JAAXNX010001955.1:0-15337 GCA_036491905.1 Folsomia manolachei | reverse complement strand
ACTTTTTGCCACTTTACTCCAGTCCAGGCTGGAGAATAATTTACAGGGTTTTTGTGAGGCTCCAGTTATTGAAGCGTTGCAATTCAAAATGCATGCGATGCAATGCATCAGTTAGGAAATCCATACCATTCCTAAATTACGAGTCGTAATGGCAGACAATCTTTCCTCAACCGGACTTTGAGACAGTATCGAGTTTCTTTGGTTAGAAGGGAAATGCTTAATGTTCGGACTCGTATTGTGGGATGGACAATGGATTGGCATTGTTCAAACATTTTGACCACACCAAAAAGCTAGAATTGTTTGATTGATGCGGTTCACTGGCTCAATAGAATGAATGCGGGCTGGCAAGGTATACCACACAAAAAAGGTGCATTAAGGAAATGGTGGGTTGAGCAAACGCATTCACAATAAAGCAGCACAATTCCTTGCGGTTTCGACAAAAGACAGCGACACAATAGGCGCAAAGACTGATTTTCGACGCGAAATGAATGCAATTAATCCCAAAACCTTTTTTCTTTGCAGATATTCCCCACCCAAGTGTTTCCAGATTCTCTCGGAGTCGTATTCTAAATGCCCGTGTTCTTCGCGAAGTAGTGACCCCCGGAGCCGGAGCCAAGTCATGGGCTGGTCGCCAGAGTCGCCGCACCCGACGCCATGTCCCTGTCGACACGACCCTCCATCCAGAAGAGGATGGACACCTGGATAAACTCAGACTGGAACTGGAGCTAGAGGAAAATTCAAATAATCTAACAATTGTCCATCTAACCCTTAATCGGGACCTACTTCCCTCCGGATATTTTGAGAGACATCAAAATCCCGAAGGTGGAGAGGACTTGGTACACAAACCAAGCTATGAGGTAAGCCTAGATTACCAAGTATCTTGCAAATTATTGCGAATTATTCGCAACGCATATTTTGCTAAAAGGTGTAATTGAACACTTTTGTTTTTCGGGCATGATTTCTTGGAAGGTTGGATTATGGAACAAAACAAAATATGACACTAAAAGCAGAGCTCAGGTTGACCTAGATGCGTCACAATTGTCGTAAACATAAAATCTAACTTTTTATGCTGTTAGAGTCAAATTTAACTATTTTACCAAGATCCCGTTAAATATGAGCTTATCTTTAATGATAAGAAGAATAGAATAACTTTCCCAGTTTTGATACACGATCCACTCAATATGTCACAGGAAAGGGTTGAGTCATCCATCTTTTGACAAATTGGGAGCCAAACGACTGTCATGCCTGACTTACCAAGCAATCTGTGTAAGTGGGGGGTGCACACGGTATATAATTTGTATTACGTAAATTGCTGACTCTATATTTTCAAGAAATTCAAAGAGAATAGTGTGAACTCAGCAGAAAATAGAAATGCGACTCAAAATTATAGGAAAATTGACAACGCATATTCAAACCTTAAGCTGGTGAAAGGTACGACAAAGGGAAAGTAATCATTTCCATCAAAATCTATTGACAAACAAATAAATAGAAATTGTTTCATTTTTTGATCCAGATTTAGAAAAGATGTTAATAAATATTGACTTCATTTCCATTTCCTGTCTTACTCCAACAAACAAAAACCATTTCCATTCTCTTACATTTTCGTATCCTACGTAAATCTGTCTGCAAAATTTTTGCAGGCATTTTTGCAAGGTTGACAACTCCCAAAACCCGGGTCTTGTTGACAACTCCGTACTCTTGGGTCGAGGTCGGATTTTATATCTTGTAACGTTACCCTGACGGAAATAAGATTTCTTTAAAAGCTAAGTTTCCTCGAATTGAGGCAGTGGATAAAGTAGATTTCCAAGATGGATACAAATATTGCAAGAATTTCTTATTTAGAAAGCCAGGAAATGGAGCATGTAATATGTCTCTGTCTCATAAAATGGTCTACTTAATCATCATCCCGTCGGTTTGGGTAATGCGAACATGTGCACCCAATTTTTGCACAAAGACTCTCAATTTGCATGAAAATGTGCACCATTCTTTACTCGCAAAAATGAAGATTGAGATGGAACTCCTGACATGTATTGCTTTCAGGAGTCAAACCTCTGTCATTACCAGGGAACAGTGGAAGGAAGGTCAGACTCTTTTGTGGCGTTGTCAACCTGTCACGGGATTAGGTACGTGGACATCGTGGTGGACACTGAATTATTAAATTGTTAATTAATGCAATGTCTGGCTTTATTTTGTGCAGCGGACTAATCTTCGATGGGAGGGAGCTGCATTATTTAGAACCTTTAAATAAGACTACCGCCTCAGCCCCATCGTGGGAGTTGGTTCACTACAAGGACGCCCATTTCACAGGGAATCGCTCATGTGGTAAGAATTAAGATTTAGAATTTAATGCGGTGACATTTAATGATTATAGTTAATTGAGCGTGAAAGTGGGAAGTTTACTAGGAATGAGATCAGAAATTATTAATTCTGCCTCATTCACTTTTAATAGTCGTAAAATATTGTCGTGAATGAACGGAATTCACGGAAAACTCATTAAAAATTAAATCAATGGCTCCACAAAGAAAGTTGAGTCGAGACAGGATAATTGCGTTAAAATATTAGTTGAATAAAATGAGAAAGTTAAGTTGGCATAAAATTAAGAGACAAAGTTACTGTCAAACTCAAGTAAAGATGTCAACCAGACTTTTATTTGGACCAAAGTTTTGAGATTTATGAAGAGGCTGAAGTCAGACAGAGTTTGTCTTATCTGTGGCACTTTTTGGGCGAAAAGTCTGCTGGATAAGAACTGGAATTAGGAGTAAAATGCAGAATGTAGTTGGATTCCCTTGTTTTACTCCAGATAACTAAATGATTGGTTTAGCTTTTGAATTTCTGCATCTGGAGCAGGAATGTGGTCTCTTATTTTGGTTAATGTGACATGTGCTCGTAGCACGGGGTGTGCCTTGCTACAAGATGTTGGCAATATACTAATTAGAATCATGTGCTTCTAGCCGGATTCTTAGTCATCTTGTTGGAATTGAGACGGATTTTATAAAGGAAACAAAGTTTCACGCAAAAATGCCTTAGGAAGAAGTTACTCTGTCAGTTTGTGTGACTTGGTTGGTATTGTAATCCAAGTTGGATCGTGTAATGATAGGATTTCTGGAAATGAAGTGACAATTGCTATGCCAGACATTCGAATCACGGAGTCACAGCAGAAGAAGGATTTCAAGTTTAGGAATAAGAATAAGAATAAGAATCTCGCCTGGAGACTTGGTTCTCTCAAAATGGTCAGGAATACAGAATCTGTGCTAAAGAAAAGAATTCAGCTCTTTAACTGAATCACGTCCACTCTTACAAACACGTTCAGAGAGTCGGTATTATATTCCTTGGAGGGTTGGGTGGCTAGGATTCTAAATAGTTGGCCTCAAGGCAAGGAAGGTATGGAGGCAGGGACGGCATAATTTACATATCCTTCCAACAGGGTGGAGTCATCATTTATCCAGATAATCATTGATGATTTTAGCTCATCCTTCAATTTTATGGTAATTAGTTTGGCCCAAATGAATGGATACGGCTTGGTTACATAACTTAAAAATACGGAATTGTTGGTAGAATAGGATGCATAAATATTTAGTTGTCTGCAGCCAGACAAAGCTACTTGACAACAAAGGAACTAAGTAATTACTATAAGTAATTACATAAATTCTCAAGCTGCGTTGGCAGCCAGACATGATCATGATCCGTTTAGTCTGTAATCTCTAAATTATGTTGGCGACTCCATTTTTTACTGGGTACGCGTTAATTGACGCACAATACAGCTCATTTTTTATTCCACCAACTCCGTAACTTATGCTGGACAAGAGAAAGAATAATAAAATGTAAAAGACACTACACAATTACTTCCAATTGCGTCAATTAACTCCACAATTGAATTAGAGGCCATTGCCGTGCTCTCCTTGAAATTGAGACTAAAATGACAACTTAAAGAATTGAATTCACGCTTATTTCAGGTCATGACCACGACAAGCTCGGCGTCGACTTGCATCCAACTCCCACCCTGTCCCGAGTCCGCCGTGGCGCCGCCTCCCACAGCGATCTTCGCCTCCCTTGGAATTCCAACGGAAAAAGTCGCTACGTGGAGTTGGTCATTGTCGTGGACCGTCAGAAATACCGGGATCTAGGATCCGATCTCCGCGCCTCCGTGCAACGAAGCAAGGACGTCGCCAACATTGTTAATGCGCTATATCAACCTTTCAACATCTTTATTGCGTTGGTGGGTGTGGTGGTTTGGACGGAACTGGACGAAATCACAATCTCCACCAAGGGAGACGACACGCTCACCAGTTTCCTCATGTACAGGAGGGAGCGGCTCCTTGTGAAACATCCCAACGATAATGCGCAACTCCTGACGTAAGATAACTTATCTGGAGATAAGATAACGTACTTATCTTAGATAAGGTTGCGATAACCGGGTTTCTTATGTCTTGCAGGGGCGTGGAGTTTGAAGACGGCGTCGTCGGAAAGGCCATGCAAGGTCCGATGTGCTCTTTCAAGTATTCCGGTGGAGTTAATTCCGATTATCGTCATAATTCCGTGGGTATCGTTGCTGTCACTGTGGCGCATGAGATGGGACATGTAAGATAAGCAAGGTTAACAAGGAAGAATGCGTGATAACCGAGTTTTATTCCAGAATTTCGGACTTTCTCACGACACTGAGACCTGTCATTGTCCCGCAACTGAGGGGAGATGTGTCATGGCAGCTTCGGCAAGGTACGGACAAAATAACTAGCTCAGATAAGGTCTTATCTTACGGCTCTTTACTAACTTTTATAGCTCCAATCGAACCCTACACTGGAGCACTTGTTCCATCAAGGATATGGCGTATGCATTCGACCACGGGATGGATTATTGCCTCAGGAATAAGCCGGCTAGGTAAAATACACTAAAATTTGCAACCTTTGCAAATTCTAGCTAATTATTTCCCCAATTTTCCAGTCTCTACCAAGGACCAACTTGTGGGAACGGATTCACCGAGCCAGGTGAAGAATGTGACTGCGGACTTCCGGATCATTGTGACAATCCTTGCTGCGACGCGGCCAACTGTCTTATGCACGATAATGCCACCTGTGCTTCGGGAACTTGTTGTGACACTCTGGTAAGAATTAAGTAACCAGTTTATTACTTAAATTAAATAAATTGTCCTTCATCACATGCAAATTAGTTCCATGTGAGATTTCTGAAGAGAAATGCTTGAAGCATCATGCTTCAGGGTCGTGAGAGTGATCTCTTCGTTTCCATTTCTAAATTTAAAGCATACTCCAGTTCTTATCACTCCCTCACTTGAACTGATCTCGAGTATCTTACATGCAGAGCCAGACCCAACTGGAGTCGGATTTTAACCCTTTTCTGACATTCTTAGACTTTAAACCTGGTTCAAGCAGACTGCTTGCCTTTCATTTTGTCAAAGTTCCAAAAACAAGCCCATTTTTTGTGATCTTGATCCTTTAAAAATCTCGTGGTTTGGTTAATGCTACTTGTAGCCAAAAATGTGGATTTCACTCACGCCTGGATCTCATTTGACTTTGTTTTTATAACCATTATTTTACAGACGTGTCACGTAAAGGCTGGTGGAACACCCTGTCGAGAAACCGGAGGTCTCTGTGATCTCCCCGAATTCTGTACGGGAGACTCGGAACTCTGCCCGGAAGACGTCACAATGTTGGATGGGTTGGAGTGTAGTACCCCAAATGGAAAGGTAGGTCACAAGGAAATTAGCAAGATTGAGCCATTCTAACCTAATTCTGACCTTTTTGTAGGCATTCTGTGTCGCGGGAGAATGTCGGACACACACGGATCAATGCAAATTATTGTGGGGACCTTCCGGCAACAATTCAGATGACCTCTGCTACCAAAGGAACTCGAACGGCTCAAGATTAGCCCACTGCGGCTATGACCTTCTCACGGAAAAGTATACAGCTTGTGGAGCAGGGTAAGCCTTTATTTCAGACACTTATCTATCGGTAAGGTATCGTCGACAAATTATCAATGAGTATCTTCCCTTTCCAGTGACTCCAAATGCGGCGTCGCCCACTGTCAAATGATACGCTGAAAAGTTAGAATACGGCTACGAATCCGCCGCAATGATGGCATCCTTCTTTGTCAACGCCGGCGGTAAAATCCATCCTTGTCGCAGTGTCGTCGTAGATTTCGGACTGAGTGACATTTCTCCGGGAATGGTACCGGATGGCGCGTCTTGTGGCCCAGAAAAGATGTGTCTCGCCCAGAAATGTGTCCCTGTAGCACAAGTCCTGTCCGGGAGGGATATTCCCTGCGCCGGAGATTGTTCCGGAAACGGTCGCTGCAACTCTAAGGGTCACTGTCATTGCGACGAGGGTTGGGGTGGGACCCTGTGTGAAGGACCAGGTTATGGTGGATCTCCCGATAGTGGTCCAGTCTACTACAAGGGAACCTCCAAGATATTGAAGGCTCTTAAAGTCACACTGCTTGGTTTCATCCCGTTAATTGCGGTCATCACGTTTTACCTCTATTACGCCAATGGCTCCCTTAAAAGACTTTGCTTAGAAGTAAGGAGAGGCGGACTGAGGGCTGTGGCGAATCCACCGTAAGTTAGATTAGCAATACCTGACTAATGGATCTATTTCTTTGTTTAATTTCCGGTTTATTTACAACAAACTTTTTAATTGTCTTGCACGCGACGCTTTCTCCTAATTGTTCCACTTTTAATTGTCCATTTCTCCTGCACTTTCTTAAATATATTAGTCGTGAATCGTCCAATAACTCCAATCCTCTGCCGTATATAAGCAATGTTGCCTTTATAGATTGTCCCCTCGCGGGCCAGCACCACCAAAACCACCCCCACCATCCACAGGCCCAGTACCGAACGGGAGGATCATATCCTCGCCCCAAATATCCAGCCCCACCTCCTCCACCTCCCAAAGTCCGGTTGGAGAAGATCTCTTCGGAAGTTATAAAGGATTCTCACTCGCACCCATTAAAAATGGGGGTGCGCCCAATGGTAAGTTCCTATTATTTCCTGGAACAATGGGCATTGTTTACAGGAAACCATTGTTCTAAAAACCATTGTTCTTCCAGTCAACAACAACAACACTCCGACAACCACAGTGAATCCGATTCTGACCTCAAAAAGGGAGGAGGCTCTCCACGTGACGACTTCCGACAAGCCGGCAGCTTCTTTAAAGGGAGGAGTGAATGGAAATGGGTTGAATTTGAATACGCGACCCCAATTTCGAATCGGACCTGGAACTAACGGAACTTCCGGGTCAATAGGTCGTGGCGTCAGTTGGGCTCAACCCATAGAGCAGAGACTGTCTCCGGAGGAAGAGGACTCCGCTGGGAGTGATACACCGTTGTATGAGAATTCTGGCGCAAGTAATGGCCCAAGTAATGGCGGAAATAATCAACATTTGACCCCGGAACTGGTTGGTGTTCACATAAATAATGGAGGAGGACGTCCAGGGCTGAAAAAGGAAGCAAGTTTTTCCGGTCTAACTAGTCGGCTCGCGGCGGCACTCCCATTTATACGAAATTCTTTGGGAAGATCTTCAAGCTCTCTGGGGACCAAGGATTTAGAGGGGATGAGAAATAAGAGGAAGGTCAGCAAACCATAACTAAATCACATATCTACGCTAATAATTGTATTTTTGCACACTATAAATTGCGAAATGACTGCGAAATCCCACAAAACGTTTGCAAAACTTTAAAATCTGTCTCAATTTCCAGGTCGAAATCTCAAAACCCATCCTCTCTTCCGGAAACTTGCTCCTCCCAAGCTCGCAAAACTGCGTCTCCATCTCCCCCTTGGAGTTGGGAGGTTCTTCATCCCCGCAAAATTCACCCCGCTACGCCAACATCCCCCTCGCAGACGCCTCTCCAACCCAAGACGAGACTGACAGCGTACGAAAACCTGCCTTGAAATCTACACAACGACTCCGTGACCCTGCCGGACCGTCACCACCCCCACCCAATCCCAAGACCAAAGTTGTCCGCGCCCACTCCATGATTTCCTCGGGTGGGGCTCCTCCTAATCGAAACTCTCTCCCAAACTATAATTCCTTGACCCGACGTCCTTCCCGACCTTCCGGACCACCTCCGCGACCTCCCAGTGAGCCACCACCACCCCCACCAGCTAATTCTTGCCCTTCACCGACTCCATCCCCAGTTTTTAAGAGTTCCACCCCACCCCCTTACAATTCCTCTGTGACGGCGTCCGCCTCTAGTCCTTCCTCCGTGCGGGAGAGCATCATGAAGTTCTCTTTCGGACGGAGTGCCGTGGGTGGGAGTGAATGGCTCCGGAATAAGTTACAAAATACGGGATTCACTTCCGGTTCTAGTTCTGGCTCCACCCCCAGAACAGTTTCAAACTCTTCCGCCAGTAGTTCCGACTCCGGTGTGGGTTTAGAACCGGGTAAAACGTCGCCGAAAGTGCCATCCTCTCCGAAAAGGACGCCCGAAATCGCCTCAGAATCCATAGTCTTACGTGTCTCACCGCTTCGGAGGGAGTGTTCCACCGTTTCGTTCCATACTTTTTGGAGGAGGAGCGTTAACAGGCTCCATAAAACCGCCGCCAGTTCCTAGTCCTTCGTCTGGCCTCCAGTTGCCACCCTCACCCCCACAGGAGAGTCGGAGGGAGGACAACATCTACGACACAATTGACGAGGGGATTGGTTCCTGTCCCGAAGATGGTGGTCGGGTTGAGCTAGCCTCGTCGGAAGAGTCGGAAAGTAGTTCGCCATCGGGAGGCAGTGACGTCAAGAGTAGTTCCACGAGGGCGTTGGAAGATAAGCTGGAAACTCTGAGCACGACAAGTTCCACATCGGATGGCGGTGGAGGTGGGCTGTTGGGGGAGATAATTTTCCGAGATTAAAACCCGGAATCGGGACTCCATCTATAATTCGGTGGATAGGAAAAGGGCCAAGGCGAGGAAGAAGGCGTTAGAAGCTAATGCGGCGTTGGCGGCGCAGGGATCCTTGGCGGCGCAAGGAGGTGGAGCGAAGATGACACCAGATAAAAAGGAGGATAAGGAAGTCAGTAACGTGTTTAATGCTAATGCAGCCGTGTCCAGGATTGTGGGTGGTTCCGGAATAAGGGGACGTTATGAGGGGTTAGGATCCAGAATTAGGGAACTCTCACCGGCCTCGAGGACCCCGTTGGGGGTTCAGTTTGACGACGAGAAGAGATCCTAGTCCACCCGTAACCAGTGGGATGGCACCCAAGCTTTATTCTACTTCTCAGACCGCACCCACTGTCACTGGGAGGAATTCACCCACCCCAAAACCCGGGTCAACTGTAACTTCGACTCCTCCCATAAAATCTTATCGCAATCCACAACTCCCCATTAACTCCAACATTCTTTCCGGCGCAAGTTCATCGCCAAGTTCGACATCATCTAGTTCAACGCCTTATCCGCGTCCTGGCTCAGTTCCTACCTTGGCGGCGACCCCATCGCCCAAATCAACTCCACCACAACGTCCCACACCGCCATATCCATACCCAACGTCGACATCTTCGAATTCGTCCCCTCTCCCCAACGACAAGCCCATCTGCACCGTGAATGGCATCCCAAAAACTCCACCCCAATTCTCTTCCTACACCAAACCCACGCCACCCGGTGGCACCTCCACATCCTCACCATCCAGCTACGTCGCAAAAATCAACTACTTTTCCACCCCACCCACAAATATGCGACCCATCTCCGCGCTTCCCGCCCCGAGTTCCACGCATCCCAAAGAAATCATTTACGCGCCCTCAAACGGTGTGAGCGGCTCTGGAGGTGAGAACTCGGAAAAAAGTCATCTCTCTACCATCCGACGGTCGCGACCTTCTTATCTTCACCGCCTGGAGGCTGAAGAGGCCGAAAACGCTTCCAGAGAACGGGAACGTCGCCATCGAAGTGGATCCTGCGACAGTGAGCCTCCACCCGTGCCGGCGCACCGGAACGAATCAGTGTTCATCAAGAAACCCGGTGGTGGCGGAATCTACGCGAGTTTAGGTCGAAAAGTCGCCAGTCCCGTGATTCGTTCTTGGGAGTGTCACCCTAGATAAGCCGAAGCGCGTGAGTAGAGAGCCCAGAGAGGAGATAAGAGTCCAAGATAACGAAAAGGAGACCAATTTCGACGACAGGATCAAAAGTGAGGGCGGTGGGAGTGGGTATAAGTCGTTTAATCCGTATTTAAATAGACCCATGTCCACTTTCTCCACGTTTAGGCCAAGTAATAATAACGCGGCGACAGCGACAAATGGGAATTGAAGGGATAAGACTGGTAGAGAGTGGTAGTTAAGGTCAGAGGTTAAGACTGTAAGATGACAACGGAGTGGGTGTGTCCTGCTGTAAAGATTTCAGATTTAGACACAGACTAGTATTTAATTTAGGATTTTTGTCAGCTATTTAAAGACTCCTTCATTCATGGCGTCATTGTTTTTCCTAGCTTATCGGAATGTGTTCAATAATTAGGCATTGAACTATCAATTGTTAGGTTTTAATCAGTTTTTTGTGATACGATGTTTATTTCATTGCTAATTATTTATGCGAATTTTACTCCTTGTTTGTATTTATATGAATTTTTGCAATTTTTGCACAGTGCACGGTGCTCCAATAGAATAGTTTGGGAAGTAGTTTACTAGTTGATTACCAATAATTGTAACAATTGCTTCATTATCGTCACACAACAAGCCTTCCAGTCCAGTCCAGTCATTCTTTGTCATCCTAATTACCATTAATTAGCTTAAAATTAAGGATTTAAATGGATTTTGTACGCTACTTTTCTACGTTTTGTATAAAAAGGAAATGATTTTTTGATCTAAACTACAACGAAATCTGGTGAAATTTAAATTATTCTGTAATTTACTAATAGGATTTTTGTGTCTTGATAAATTCATTGTCTCGTACTCATGATTCGTGCCTAATTAGGAAAACGTCGCCATTTTTGGGACGAAATAAAATGTTAAAGAAACTCGGTAGCTTTTTGAAGCAAAGTTAATTTATTTCTTGGGAGTCATGAATTTAGCAAAACTCTCAAATTCGACACCTTTAATTTCATCTTGAGCTTCCAAGTCGGCATTCTCACCCCCTGAGAATAGGGTCCTCTTGGCCCTGCAAGGAAATAAGTATCCATTAATTTGCAGATTTGCATGCAAGGATTTTGCAAACCTAGCAAAATTCCGCAACATTGTCTAACCTTGGCTCTGCAGCATTAATCAGAGGAAAGTCGAGGAGGTCGTCATCCCCAAAAGGGCTGGGGACATCAGCCTCCTCACGTCCAGACACTGAGGACAAATAATGCAAAATTAGACCAAATAATGCAACAATTGGATTAGTAATCAGAATTACCATTTTGCACTAGATCACAACTCAGAACCAGAGTCACGGATAGGAAGCAGATAAGTCGGCATTTGCACTTTGACACGGCCATGATCCAAAATCGAAAGGATGTGGGTGTAACCGTGAAACAGGGACGTGGAAATAGATAAGCTCTACAAACTGACCCAAGTAACTAAATTGTTTTAGAATAGAGGAAATCCAACTGTTTGCGCAGTAATAATTGGAATTTGATGGAACCCGGAAGAATAGAACAACAATTGATTCGTAATTTATAAACATGACCTATTTTGAGTTACTGCATAAGACCAGAGATGCATGCAAACTTGTATCAGAACAGAAACAGAGTCACTAATATTTATAGAATGCTCATGTTTTCATAGGACACTTTTTCCATGCAAATTCTTTATTAGCACACAAGAAGTTTGTTGAGAATGGAATCTTAATTTGAAGGAGAAGGGCAATTTCATTGCCATTTTTCGGTAAAATTCTTTGCAACCAGTGAATTTTTGCGAACGGATTCCGGACTTAAATTGTATGAATTTAGATTGATAGTGAGGATGCAGTTTAAAGCAATTTATGCATTCATGAANTCATTGCCATTTTTCGGTAAAATTCTTTGCAACCAGTGAATTTTTGCGAACGGATTCCGGACTTAAATTGTATGAATTTAGATTGATAGTGAGGATGCAGTTTAAAGCAATTTATGCATTCATGAATCATTCGTTTATTGGTTTTTTTGTAAAAACGGATTTTGATATAAATGTCAACTTTCTGCGTACAAATTAATCTTGGCTTCCGTCTTAGACTTGAAACAGAATCACTTTTCGCCAATATTTTGCAAATTCGGTCCCTTCATGCAGAATCCTCTTGTTTATCCTTTACAACTCACTCAAATCCGTCCTAGGATTGGCCGCTTTGGCCACGGTGTGCAGTAGAGAAAGCGTTTTAACGCCACGATTTAAATATTGGAGTGGACTACAATCAAATCCACACAGGGTCTTGGTTACACCCCCTGGACCCATTTTGACAGATCGGATCGACCCCATTTTAACCCGATCCGCCAAATCTCCCCGGAATGGAAGATCTTGAAGAAAACTGGAAATTGAGAGCTGTTAGGGAGACTTAACCTTAACCTCCCGACCTTATCCACTCACCTATGCAGAAACTGGAGTGGAGAATAGTTCCTAGAGAAGTGAGACAACTGACAAGACACATATTCTGCACACTGCTGACTCTCCAAGACATCCCGAGACAGTCGCACCATTGGAGAGAGGGAGGATCCGGAGAGCATCAGATTTCCTAGGTCCGCCCAGAAACCTAGGTCAGGAAGATAAGCGTCTGCTGCGCTAGCGGCACCTGCGACGGAAGATATCCCCTCCACCACGCCAGGAGTTAGGATGGGTACGACTGCGAAGGAAACAAAGATAAGCTTTGGCGTCATTTGGGTGTGAACTCTAGAATTCTTGCTAACCTTGACCTCCGTCTTGCCTTGAAATCCATCTGTTTACATGACTTCTACGAACTGCCCGACAGTTTCCATTTTGACCTGAGATAACCACGGATAAGATGACAACCACGTAGCGAGAGATATTTATGGAGCTTCCTATTTTCAGAGGCATTTTGTAAGATTTAAGATTACACGATTGTCTACCCAGGTTCAAGTTGGACTGACATTGTTTAACTGAGAAATTGTCAAAATGGTCATGATTGACCCTAACCATGGCCCAAATGGGTCAAAATTCGCATATTTTCCTGGTTGTATCATGCTCACATTATTTATTCGTACCTGGGAATGCAGTTGTGAGCAAATCATTGCAAATTGCAATCAATATTGTTTTACATGATTCCTTTGTCAAACGGTAACTACACCAAGAATACATTTATTGAGTCAGGGTTAAGAGTTCTAACGCAGGATTAGACCGTTAATCTCCAATCTGTGAGGTTCTATTCTAACGTCAGTCAAGGAGAGTCATTGGGAATTAGCATTTGTAATTTAGGTGTGTTTTATTATTATGCAAACATTCCTTGATGTCATTCATTGTTTAGGAAAACATTGTTAGGTCATGGAGTGAGGAACCCAGTCAATTTTGGCATAATTGACTAAATAAATAATAAGTCAATTGATACCGTTGTAATTGGAGAGTGCAGAAAGTCTTGCAAATAAATTAAAGTAATTGCAAACTTGTTATAAATTTAAATTGCATAGATATATATTCTTTATGTCGACATTGTTCTCGTCACAATACAAATCAGGGAATATGTTAATCTTGTTACGGCACCTTTTTGCATTGTCAGTGATTAACATTATTATCTTACACTATTATTCGCATTAAAACAATTATAGTCGTCGACAAAATTAACCTAATTAAAATGTAAGAATAATAATTAAAATACTACGGCACATGCTAACAGAAAAAGATTAAATTGCACAAAAAATATCACGGATTCGGAAACTTGCATAAAATAAAATCTGCTCTTGTGTTCTTCTTGATCTCTCAAAATTCTGACCTAGATAAAATAAAATCACACGTTCTCAGTCATATGTAAACTTTTGACTACTTTTAAATCTTGGTAGGGAGTGTAGCTGGGATAAATCGAAGTCTTTCAGCCCTTCCGGCGTCACCCAGGGAGGCATCTTGTGATCCTCAACCAGCCCCAATTTCTCCAGTAAATTGTTCTTCGGAAGGTCGCTCGACGATTCGGAATAAAAAGAGGTCAGCCATCCCTCAAAATGTTGGGATCTGGGGTCGTCCTCGTCGTAAATGTCGGGCAGTAAAGGCTTCTTCTGTCGCCGTTCTTCAGGCTCCTTGGGATGAAAGGGATACGCCAATGAATAAAAAGAGGTCAGCCATCCCTCAAAATGTTGGGATCTGGGGTCGTCCTCGTCGTAAATGTCGGGCAGTAAAGGCTTCTTCTGTCGCCGTTCTTCAGGCTCCTTGGGATGGAAGGGATACGCCAAATGGGCACGATCCCACCAACGTTGTGACTCAATGTCGATAAAAGTTCGAGACTTTCGGTCTCCTATGTAGACTGGGCGTCGTTTGACTTTAACAGGAAGAGGAGCCTGGCGCGGATTAAAGGTTGTGGTCGCGTGCGTTGAGGAACAATGTCCCAGATTGGGTTGAAGTTGATGGCAAGGCTAAATTGGTGTTGGGAACAGATGTGGATCTAAGCGTGTTGGATAATTGTTCGGAATTTTGATCGCTTTGACTAGTTAAAGTTGAAGAGGTTCCAGAATTTTGGTTTACATTCAATCCCGGATAAGGTTCTTGTTCTGGTTCTGGCGAAATTTTCGGATTATTCAAGAGTTCCTGCTCTTGAAGGATTTGTCGTAGCCGTCTCTTCTTTATGGGTAAAAGTTCAATGTCTAGGTCACTGGCGGTAGGGTCTGGTTTCTTGTTTTCTTGTATTGGACCGTCATTCTTGGTTGGAGGACTGGAAATCGTTTCATGGCGATATTCCTCATGCTGTGGAAGCGACAAAAAATCTGCAGATCCTGCTGCATAGGACGGATATCCATCTTTCCAGCTTGTAGAAGATTGTGGTTCATTTAGGGATCTAAGATAATACATTAAAAATCTTTCATAAAAATAATTGAAATTAAAAGTTTTAATTGAAATAATTTAATCCTTACTTTGGAGCAACCATCAAAAGCCAGCTAGAGTGTTGTCCACCCATCAAATTTGGCAGTGACATCGGAAGCAGGGCTCCTCTCCTCGGGTACAAGTTAACGTTTCGCTGTGGAGGAATTATGTCCAAGGTTAATTGTCGACATGATGTTTCCTCACTTTGTGGGACGAGTTTCTTGGTCCGGCCTTGTTTCCGGGGTTCGTTTCCAGCGTTCTCGGGTGAGCCTCGTTTCGTGAGTCGGTTAGAGAAGAGAGCAAAGGGAGACGGACTTCGGGAGAAGGGGGAGAGACCAATGTCCCCAGAAGTGGGGTCTGGAGGATGACCATGACGAATTCTGAGGAATAAATAAGGGATTAAATTAATTAACTCCACTAAAGATAAGGTGATAAAAAGAGTCTTACAATT
>JAAXNX010001954.1:0-15341 GCA_036491905.1 Folsomia manolachei | reverse complement strand
TCTTGAATACGAACAGATCGGTTACAATCAGATTTTAATCTTCCAAATGTTTATTCATATACAAATTGGCATTTGTATTAAACTTATTTTCAAATTGTAATCACCATCCTATAATAAATTCCACTACTAAATTAGTAGTACTACTAACTTTTTTATTATAATTATAACACAATGGAACGAAACCCACATTAGAAATCTATCAATAACGAAAAATATGCATTGTGGATAGTGAACGGTTTTGTTAACAAACGAAATAAAGCTAACAGTTTCCGGATTGTCGAATACCATAGAATTCTGTAATAGATGAATAACGGGAATAGGTGAATACTGATATAATTGTGTCCGAACAGAACATATTGTTCAACACCGAAGTTGTTTAGGATGGACTTGTTTCACATGATTTCGAAGAGCAGATAGTCGTGAGAAGCTCTTACTATTAATACAGGTGGGGTGTCGACAAGAATAACGAATCCGGATGTGGACCTTGTTCCGGTGTATTGCCACGTGTCGTTTATGTCCAAATTTTTGGTCGCATTCTGAACATGGGAATTTCTTAATCCTGAAATGAATAGCCTTAATGTGGAAGTTCAAACCACTTTTAGTGGCATAAGATTTTTGGCACCGAGTACATTTCCAGGAGAGTTCTTCAAGACATTTGTGAGAGGCCAAGCCAGAGCTTTTGCGGAATCGCTTCTTGCAGTTGTCACAGGATAATGGCGTCTCCGTCGTGTGAGCTATGAGATGGCGTTCAAGCTTGGAAAGGGTCTGGAATCGTTTTGAACAAAAATAGCATTTGTTCGTCCATTCTTGCATCACAGTTTCTTGTTCTCTTGGGCTCCGTTGGGCAAATGCATGCCGGCGAAGAGTTGTCTTTCGACTGAAACGTTTATTACATGTGGGAGAAGGGTGACTCCGTTTTAAGTTCTTCTTGACAGCAACTTCTTTCTCTGGGAGTGGTGAAAGGTCACCTGGAGTATCAGCGTTGGCTTTCTGTTGAATGTCAATCGCAGACTCTGGACCTTGGCTGGTTGCTCTGAATGAAGTTGCCGGAGAACTGGGGCGACTTCTTTCCTGAGGACTTGAGGATGTCAGTGGTGGAGGTGGAAGACTTTGGTCCCTGGTGTCCATTTCCTCGACCGCAGGAACTTCCGGTTGTTCTTCTTTCTTGGGTGATTCCGTTTTGATTTCATCTCGAAGGTCAATCTAAGAGACGAAAATGAAATAGGTCATTGAACAATAGTCAATACCTCCATTGGGACCTTAATTACTTTCACTCACCATTAATACCGTCCTCTCCTGGTCTCCATATTGCAAAATTACTTCCAAAACGTGAACTTGATTCTCCAACAAGGACTGTCGAAGGGGAAGTTGAACTCTGACCGTGAGTGGGCTGGAGAGTACTTCATCCGGAGTGGAAGACTCTGTCACTTCATTTGTGGCGTCCTCGACTTTGACCTTGACCTCCATTTCTTGTTGACCTGTAACTTGTAATTTATGTTGGAAAGATAAGCAATAATTTTGGGTCCAGCAGCGGAACTTTATTTCACTTTTGAGATAAGTGCTTACCTGTTCAGCTCCGCAAGATAAGATAACTATTCCTTGACAGATAACGTCTCCTACTCCTACTAACTTTAGACCTTAGTAAGTAGGCTTAAGTCTCAGAAAGAACGTGACGGGCTCAACTTGAGATTCTGAACAATGATAAATGCTAAATGTTTCAATTTTTTATGAATTTTGAGTAAAGAAAGATTACGCAAAATTACTGATATACATTTATCGAAGCTATTTTAATGGCAATTATTGTCATTCGTGGTAACAATACAAATAATATTGCTATTATATATAAGATATACATACTTAATATTATATTAATAGTTTAGTGACTAAGCATGCACCAATTTCTGGAAGTCATTGTGGTTACTTATTCTGGGGTATTTTTGAAGCATAAAACTCTACAAGGGCTCGAATATCACCAATAACTATGGGGGTCGGAACAGAGTCAAATATTTTTCGGAAAGCTCCAACGCGAGTTGCGAATGTCATTTGTCCAACAAGTAGATATTTTAATACCACAAAAGTTAAGTCCATATCCCATCCTTTCAGTTGAGCTAAGGGCTTTGATAAAGCAGAGAGCTTTGAGGCTTCTGTATAAATTCTGGGGGCAGAAAATGGGCAAATGTAACAACTTAATAATGTATTCAACGTCCTTTCATAAACTGTTTCGAGTAAAAATTGGTCGGATAGCGATATAAGTTCGAATAATGTTGATAACTCTAAGTTAGAAACATAATTATTGACATGTTCAGTTTCTGTTTGACAAGGTATGAGCAGTTGTTCCACCAATACTTTTAATGACTCTTTTGACAGGTCACGAATTACTACTGTCTGAGATCCAGTTTCTTTAAAATGACCATCAAACATGGCAGAAAATACTGGAGACCCTTCAGTAAGAACATGTTTTAATACCAGTGCGGAGGATCCATCATCCAATGTTATTTTCACTTTTCCTTCAACTTCAAAATTCTTGGTGGATGCTTCAACGTCAGTAGTAGTAGTCGTGTGGGGTAAGAACTGTAAAACTTGATCAATATTCTGTGTCCCATTCCATCTTTGAAGTTTTGGGCGTCGGTGTACATCTGAGACATCATACTTCATTCCAATGGTATCACAAAGTGTGGCCAGTGATAAAATGCAGTCTTGAAAAAGTGACAATGGGAGATCTTCACTTTTTGCTAATAATTCAAACATCTCTTGTCCAGCTGTTGCCTTTGCTTTCAAAATTTCTTAATATGTGATCATTTGTTCTATATAGGAGTGGAATTGTTAGGGACACATTTGTAAGCTCTTCTTCGGATTTGCTGATCAGCAGCGTCCGTAGAAGATGGCCTGTAATGATCAGACAATTATACAATTTTAAGCATTGAGTCAAAAATTTTGTTTCATATTTTTTAAAAAATAAAATAGCTGACCTTCTCTCCATCCCGATGTATTATTGATTTTACCACGCAAAGTGTCCAAAAGAGTTGAAATGCTCTCCGAACTTCCAGTACTAGTCAGCAATTTATCCCAAGGTAGTAGTCGTGATATGATAGCAATCGTTCCATTTTTAACCATATCCGGGAAGAAGGAAATATTGAGGCACATCGTTTTCAATATTCTATAAGCCAGGCTGAAAGATTTTCGACCCAGTCGACACATTTCCACGTCCTTAGAGTAATCTTCATATTCATATTTTTGTGGTGTGAGAGAAACTATTCCCCTTACAATAAACGAGAGAAGAATCTAGGGCAAAAAATAACAATTCTTACATTCTTTCCATTTTTATAAATATTAAAGAACTAATGAAAAAATTTTGTATTACCGGAATCTATTCCCCTTACAATAAACGAGAGAAGAATCTAGGGCAAAAAATAACAATTCTTACATTCTTTCCATTTTTATAAATATTAAAGAACTAATGAAAAAATTTTGTTTTACCGGAACAATGTCCGTCATTGATAATGGGATTGGTGAAAGGAAGCAGACTTTTTGTAAAATATTTAGCATCACAACAATCTTTTTAGATTTGTTTTTAATGGTATCTCCTCCAGACCGTTTAGAGGAATGAGGGACCTCATTTTCGTTCACGAAAGGTGATAACACTCATGCATTCATTTAGTCGGGGAATCTTTGATGGCCGGTAGTGATGATGTTCATGAATAATTGTCTCAGTAAATGAAGAGTGTTCGGGAGAAAAACTTTGTTCAGGTCTTTCAGGACTACCTTCAGAATAAGTGGGAGATAGTGTGGAATAAACTGGGCTGTAACATCCTTCGTCATCGTCTTCACTAATTGATGATATTGATAATGGACTGTTTGAACGATGGCTTCCTAATCCCAATTCTTCTGATCCACTGTCATCGCTGCTAAACCATGAGGAACGGGTCGGAGAACTAGAAGGACTTGAACAGGAGTCTATTCCTGATGATGCAGAGTCCACCTCCATTTTATACTGGGAATCTCTGTCCTTGAGAAGGCTTTTCATTTCTTCTTGCACCTTCATTAAAACAATAATTGTAAATTAGTTAATAATTTTGAGGCATAATGCAATAATTAAATAAACAATGAATAAATAGTTAGCACACCTGTCGATATGAAGGACTATCGCATCTATATGTTGGGATAAACTGACAATTTTCTTCATGAACTTTGCAAACAGTTTCATCCAGTGACATCACTTTGTTTTTTAAAGTCTCATAATCACAGTCTTCCAGTTCTGGCATAAAAATACAAATCAATTAGGTTAACACGATTCTTTCGGGGTTACAATTTACCAAAATTTCAAGAGTCAGTTATTTACCTTTCTTGAAATGTTCGTGTATGAGCTCAATCAAGCCGTTCTTTAACAACGACTTTAGACAGCCTTCAAACACATTTTCGTACACGTGAAGAAGCCATCGGTGGTGCTCTTGGAGCCCATCGTGTCTGCATACGAATAAACGTAATTCAGATAAAAATAGGATATAATTCACATACTTCTTCTTATACAAAATTTTAGAATGGTGTAAACAAAAATACCTTAGAATCTGTAAAGTATTCCAAACCTCTTGGCAGTTATAGAGCAAACACCTGTTTAACCTGGTTAACACGATTCTTTCGGGGTTACAATTTACCAAAATTTCAAGAGTCAGTTATTTACCTTTCTTGAAATGTTCGTGTATGAGCTCAATCAAGCCGTTCTTTAACAACGACTTTAGGCAGCCTTCAAACACATTTTCGTACACATGAAGAAGCCATCGGTGGTGCTCTTGGAGCCCATCGTGCCTGCATGAATATTCAAATGATGTAATTACCGTTTCTTGCACTAAATTTTAGAATGGTGTAAACAAAAATACCTTAGAATCTGTAAAGTATTCCAAACCTCTTGGCAGTTATAGAGCAAACACCTGAGAAGACAAAACCACAAAATGAGCTACATTACCCGGCGCAGTAATTGGAATGAAAAATAATTAATTAATGTCCTACCGATTAACGCCGGAGCGTTTGGTTAGAGTTATGAGCAGGCGACAGATTTCTAAAATTTCAACATTAGATTAAGCATCATGGCTGGACTTGCTGTGTACTAGTCATATATTAATTTTATACCAGTGGAAGATTTCTGTGTATATCCCAATTTCTCCAAAGCTATCCTGAACACCTTGTGTCTTCCCATTGTCTCTGCTAATCTGGTATTTTCTGCACACAATAATTAGTTAAGGTTATGGTCCATAACTTATGGATAAATGCAATTAAAATTGATGATCACAGCCTTACCAGCAAAGTTTTTAAGACATCGAATAATTGGAAACAAGAATTTCGCGTCCACCGTACACTTGTCTAATATTCCTATAAGAACTTTGAGAAGTTGATTATCTCCATCTTCGGAGGTTAGCTGAAAATATAATAGAAAATAATCCTTAATTAAATTCCGCATTGTTAATTACATTTAATTCCTTCCATACCTCATATACTTGCTCGCTCGACAGCACATTTATCTTATCCGTCAAACTTGCCAAGGATCTTATAATATCTAGCATCAAATCTTCCTGTTCAGACCAATTTAAAATTTGACCTATAGTGGTCACAGCCCCAAATCTAATCAAATGCGACTTTGCTTCTTCACGAGATTCTCCGCTGCTCAAAATCCTGATGGCTCGCACAGAAGACTTTACACATTCTAAGAATTCTTCCGCAACTATTATGATTGATCTTGTAATTTTTTCCTTTTTCATCTCATTTTCAGATTCTTCCATAGATTTATCCCCTTTATCAGACTTCCAATACGAGTTAAACTTATTAAACTTGTCCAGCAAAATTAGGATGGCTGATTCCAATTCCAGATTTTAAAATTAAATCCCGACAAGCCGTGTCGTGGGCCAAGTTTGCAATGCATTTTACAGCCTTCGTTTTTATATCACATTCTATTGAGCTAAAAGGTGGTTCTCCGATGGCATTTTTATGAGCAGTTGAGCAATCTGAATAATTGTTATGAAATCCACTGGTATCCGACGTTTGAATGAGTTTGTGAAGTACTGCGATAAAACCGCTGCTAGCCACCTATAAATATAAATAATCATTGATTAATAATTTACTGACATGCATATATTTTTAATTAGGACACCGTCACTGATAAACTTACATCTTTTCTAGCAGAATAATCCAAGGAATAAGAATTCCCCAAAATACTCAGACCACAGCTAAAAATATCTTGTGCAATTTTTGTACTTGGCAAAAATGAATTCTGGACTCCCGTCGAAGAAGTTACATCGTCCCTATTATTACTTGTCCCATTCCGAATCACAGTTTCAATCGCCTGAACACCTCCCTTTGTCCGGAGATCCATCCAAAGCTTGAGATTTGAGCTTGAGAACGTTTTCTTGACATGGATAAGATACTTCAGGAGTCGAGGAGAGCTTGGATCCTTGGAATGTTGTACAATCTTCTGAATAACGAATCCTGGAGTAAGCTCAACGCCAACCCTATCCTTTCGATTAGCGTGGACATGATAAGGTTTAGGATGAGATCCTTTTGTACTTATCCTCTTGTGGGAGGAGGGCGCTGAAGATCTGGTGGACTTGGGAGTGTCGTCCATAATTTGATTGTTGCCTTCCAGCTACGATTGTGGGCTCCTTGTCATTCTGGTATGATTCTGAATTATCTCTGGATAAGCTAAATTTTCAGATAAGCGAATAAATTAGTATACATTTTACTTTTCTTTTGTTTATGTTTACATTTTTTGTGTGTAAAAACTAAATGTGGGTCAAATATGGGTGTGTCGAAATTCCCTACTTTATGTTAAATTACGAGAAGTAGTGCCATAAATTAGGGACATAGGAAATGGCTTACCTTGATTTTGATAAGCCAAGTTTGGATAAGAAAGTGAAGACTTTTCCTCATTTTTTGTTGATTTTATTCAAGTTGGTCGCTTCTTGCAGTGAAGGGATTCTGAGATTTGTTCAACGATTCCAATCCGACGCTGCATGAATTTACATTTTTTTTTTGGACTGTGAATTAATTTTTAATTAACTTTTCCATTCCATTCAGTAATTAACGGATGAATCAAGTAATGTTCTAAGTGTTAATGTTACAGCAGCAGCCTGCTGGCAGCAGGAATTATGTAAGTTTATTTTTATGTAGTAAGGCATTATTAAGCATTCAGAATTCATAAGAGCGTGTTTTATTGTTCGGTCATAAAAATGATACAACAGTAATTAAAATGGATGTGATAATACTGCGTGGAATTGAAATCCACGTCACGATAGAAGACGAGACAACAATAACTGGATCTGGATAAGGGTTAAATGTACATAAATTATCCTAAAATTGCAAATAAAATAATCTTAGTTAAAAGAACGGGCTCAGTTAAAAAATCCCGACTTCAGACCCTTAACACTTGCACCACTAACGGTTGCCGTTGAAAATTTGGGGTCATTTTTACCCCCACTGGTAGTAAAGGCGTGAACGCGAGATTCTCCGACCTCCATGATATCCGGTTCAGGGTCCATTTGCTTCTTCCGCGATTTTGGGATCAAGGACTCCAACTCTGAAGAATGTGCAGCCATCGTCGGTGGGGTTGGGGTCATGGCTAAGGTCAATCTTGGCTTGTGGGATTTAGGAAGGATTTTGATAGAGAGAGATTTTGGTTGGGTACTTTTTGGCGATGGCGTGGGTCCAAGATTACTATTTATTTGGGTGGAAATTTTTTGAAATGAAGAGGATAAACCGGTACCAGTTGAGCCCCAATTTGAGTTTTGGTTTTGAATTGCCTTAACCCTTCCACTGATATCGAGATCCGGTGCTTTTAGAACAATGCTTCGACTGAAGGATGGAAATGTTCCGGAGGCAGAAGAATCTTGATCATGGTCAGAATTGCCAAAATTTTTATTGGGATATAAGTCGCGTCCATATCCTTGAAAATTTTGAGATGGAAAACCGGAATTTTTCCAGTTTCCATTGTTGAAATTTTGATTGGACGGTCCTCCTCGATTGAAATTATTGCTGTAATCAGTCAAACTTGGACTTTGCTGGATATCCGGTTGAGCAATGTTCTGGTAAATGGAGGATCCGCTGGATAATTGATCATATCCATTCCCATTATCATTCTCATTATTTCCACCCCTTCCAGACAAAAGAGATAGGAGATGAATCCCTTGCGTGATTGTGTTGTAAGTGGGAACTTGTCCAGCTCCTGTTGTCAGAACCAAATTCTTGGAAGACGAAATGGGTTCATTGTTAAATGAGAAGGTATTTTGATAATTATTTCCTCCCAGGTTAGCTCCACCTCCTCCTCCTCCATAATTATTGCCACTGCCTCCCGTGGGAATATTGGGATATGGTAGATTGCTGGGCGAAATTAGAGAAAATGCTCCGTTGGCATCCACGCTAAATCCGTGTTGAGCATTGGATTGCGCCGATGCGGATAAGGCATTGAAATTTGGAACGTTATAAGTGTTGGCAGCTCCTCCATTATTATTTTGGAAATTAGTCTGAAAATTTCCCAACCCTCCATCAAAATTGTAGTTGGCCTGTGGTTGGAACAAGTTGAGCGTGGCTCCCGTTGCAGTAACCGCTCCAAAATTGTTGGATGGCGTTTGCGGGCCTAGAAGATGAGCAAAAGAGTTGTGGTTTGTATTTGGATTTGAATAGGATTCCGAATTATAAAATGTTCGTTTACTGAATTGGTTATCTTGTTGGGAGAATAGGCTGCTGTCAAGGCCGGAAGAGGATGAGTCGCCACCAAGGTTTCCGGATGACGTCGTATACAACAAGGGTGACGAAGAGGTGTCCACTTTATAGGATTGGTACTGAGCTAGAGCAGACAAATCCAGGTTGGAAGATGGTTGAGGAGTTGAAGAATCAAGGGATGAAGAATCCAAGTCGCCAGAAGGTGCTGGAGATCCCGTCTTTTTGGCGTGTTTATTCAGATATTCTTCTAAATCAAAGGGTTTATGATGTTCGAGTGGAGGTGGAGAGAAATTAAAGTTTGGATAAATGCTTGGGCCATGATGTGGAGGTTGGTATTCAATATTGTCATTGTTCTCGGGTGGAGTGGGAGTCGTTTTGGGGATGTACTTGCTAAAATCTACTTTATAATTTAAATTGGGAATTTCTTCCCCACTTCCTGTGGTAGAACCTCCATCCAAGGCAGCAGGATCCTGTTTCAAACTCAGTTCTCCTTGACCAAGTCCATTAAATTTTACGTTGAATTTTTTGTTTGATTTTAGAACAAGTTTCTTCCCATCTTTTATCCGGCCATTGGTTTTGACATTTGTTGTCTCTGTTTCGTAGTCAATATCATGATAAGCGTAAGGGGGTGGGGTTGTCGATGTTTTGGATGGTCTCGGGATTTTGCCTTTTCTCTGACCTTTATTGTTCGGTCTGATTGTGGGGAATGTGAGGTCTTTGTTGTTATTAGAAGCATCATTATTGTTGTTCCTATTCTTTAATTTTTTGGGACGAGTTGTCGGAGGTATGATTGGCTTATCGTCTGATTCTACATCTGCATCAATCTCACTCTCTTCTGATGCACTTGTTTGAAACTCGTCCGCATCAAAAATGTCAGTTTGCAACGTTGCAACCGTCGAAGTAGTTGATTCACCGATGGCGAAATCCTCATCATTGTCATTTGTTTTGTCATGTTGACTCTTTGTGTGCGAGAATCTGCTGCTGGTTTTTACAACTATTCCATCATCTCTATTCAGACCAAAGTTTGGTTTATACCTGTCAGAGTGGGGTTGAGAGAGTGAGTTGATGCCATTTTCGACAGGGGAAGGCCCAAAATGTTTAGTTTGGGTAAAATCCTCAGAATTCGAATCCAACAATGCATCCTCATCCTGAGAATGGGAAGGATTTTGATTGTATTTTTTTGCGTTGGCGTAATTTCTGTTGTTTAAATCCGACAACAAAACATCTCCACGCTCCCTATCACTCTCATTATGTGGATTTTCTGAAGAGTCAACGAGAGAAGTGAAATTAGGCCCAGAATTAGAGTGGTTAAGTCTCGTTTCTAATTCTTTTGTTTCTTCTAATTCTGTGGCGTTTGGTACCGTTGGAGGTATTGCCACTGAGGCAGAACTACTTCCACTTTCAGTCTCAGTTTCACCCAAGTCATTCTGATTATTGAGATGTTCAACGTAATCGTCGCCAACGTCCGTGGTGGAGGATGTTGAAGGCGTTGGAGTGGCAGAAGTAACAGTTTCAGTAGTACTCGAAGCTGTACTATTCACACGATAGATTGGTATTTCGAATGAAATTCCTGCAAAAAAATTTGATGGTGGTTTAACTCTAACTTCGGAAAATGGTCGATCCCCTTCAGATGTGGGGTGGGTGTCCTCCTCCGTAGTAATGTCTTGATGCAGGTCTTCTTCTTCTGGTGAAGTGTTTATCTCATCTTCTCCATGTGGATCGTGATGACCGTACCGGAAATTTCCTTGGGATTTGGCCGTGTTGTGATATTCGTCGGAAATGTTGTTTTCGTCATCATTGATGTCTTCCCCAGGATGATGATGATAATGCGTTTGATGGTGGGAAGATGAAGACATTTCTGGACTGGTGGAAACTTTGAAATTAAAAATTCCTCGGTTCCCATTTTGTCCTGGGTTTGGCGGATTGTCGACGCCAATTTCATCCATGTCGTCTTCTTCCTCCTGTCCAGAATTTTCAAAGATTTCATTGTTCGAGTCTCCTGACGAGTGGGATGTTGATTTAGCCGTGGTTGTGGTTCCGTGCAAAACTGCAGGAGGTTGATGGGTTGTTGAAGATTGGAAATCTTGTCCCTGAGCCAGTTTAACGGGTCGGGTCGCAATTCTATCCTTTTCCGATTGCATGTAACCCACTGCGATAACCAAACCTGGAAATAGTCAAGCAATGCACTTATATAAGTATTAGCATTGAAAAAAAAATGTAAAACATAAAATGCATGGATCTAACTCTCACGCCCACGATTTACTCACCTGTAATCATGATGACCGTCACCCCAATGGAAATCCCATAAAAACACACCTTACTACAAACTGCACGACTTTTTCCACTAAGAAAACTAATCTCATCATCCTCTTTTGGACCAAAGTGTTCCACTAATCTCTGATTTTTTAATGATCCTCCAATCGCACTTGGATTTAGAACTTGCGTCGCAATTGCAACATTTGCATGGGAATGATTACCACAACTTGTTCCACTACTATTCCCAAACCGGATATGTTTTCCACAGGCTTTACCCACGGACCCAACCACGTACCTGCTGGAATTTGCTCCATTTCTTGAATAATTCCGGTGAATTTTAGACGCTTTGTAGGTGGAGAATAAAGTGGCCGTACTGCTTTTGGACGCCATTTCTGACGACTGACATGACTGGGTGATGGTAAATAATTAGATGCATTCGATTTAATCTCGTTATTCAAACTGTGCTTAATCCACAATCTGATAAATTAAAGATTTGGATTTGCTTTACTAGATTTACCACCAAGTCTGACTGAATCGTAGTAAATTGCATTAACAGGATTGGAAATCTTAGGAAGAAATTGCATGATAAAGCACATCAGTTAGTGGATCCCTTTCTCTATTCACATTTTCACTTGTTTATTGTACTTTACTGAAAACTAAATTGTTGTTGTATTTACTTGGTGGAAGTCAATTGAGATGAAGAATGATTATTTCACGGTGAAACACATGCATACAGAAGTTCATTCGTACTTTTACTAAGTCCATTGAATTGTATGGATTTGGAAGGGATACAATTAAATCGTGTAATTTTCACAATTACAGAAGAAATAGTGAAGATTGAAAGGATGGGAAACGAAACGTGTCTTCTTCCTCGAGTGCCTAATATTGCATGAAATGCATTTAAATCCAGATGCACAATTAGTTGAATTTACAAGGATTCAGAGTATTTCAATGAAAAAGAAACGTATTCATGCATTGTGAGTGACTTCATCTTTAATCAAAATCGTCGAAAACTAAAAGCATAACGCAATTTCCGTAGCTGCACCGTCTAAGGTGCGATGTAAGTGTACTTTAGATTTCATCATTTACATCATGTATGAATGGGAAGTGTAATAGGAACCATTTTTAGAAATGTTTAGTAGAGACAAAGTAATTAACGTAGAGCAATTTGTTTCAATTTGCATAAAAATGTAAAATGTGTTAAAAACTCCGAGGCGTCAACGTTCAGATTAGTGATAAAGTTTTATTACACTTGGATAGCAAAGAGCTTTAAAACCCAGCTTGGCTTAACTTGTCCTGATTTAATTGCAATTAGAATAATTACCAATAATGTGTATGCGACAGTATTTAATACTATTCCGAAGTCACACTAACTNTCTGTTGTCTTTTGTCATCTTCGCCCACCCACTTCTCCTGAACTTCACTTAACAATTGTCACCATTTGTAAATACAATTACTTCTGTTTGTAGTAATGTACGTACTTTTGTAAAATACTTGCCAATTAAGACATTTTAAAATATGTGTTTGCCTTGACCTATCCTTTAGAGAACCCATTTATTACAACGTTCCCAAAATCTCTGAATTATTTACCATGTCCGACGCCCTTGGTCGACTTCATGTCCATCTCCACGCCAGATCCGTCAAGAAACTTTGGAGGGATGAAGAGTGGGCTGCTCTAACTTCGGAATCCTTGTTGAAAGATGATAAAGTAATGTTTACAGTTTTCAAATTATTTAAAAAAAATTGTGATTATTTAATTCTAATTCTGCAAAATTGCAGGAATTTGAGTCTGAACTGCTGGCGATGGCAAGACCCAAAATGAATCACGACAATTTAAAGGGTGACGACGATGACAGTTTTGGCGACGTTCTAACAGCTCGTAGAGCAATACAAATCATGGAGCAAGGGCCTAACCGGAGTGCTTGGACGGATAGAGGTATGAAATGAAATGACAGCAGTTTTTGTCCCAATGTAAATGTTTGAAAAAATAATTAAACTTTTTTTTTCAGGTCATCAACGACTTTTGAGCATGGCTAACAATGACACTCCGTCGACAAGTGCAGGGCCTAGTTACGGGACTCTCCTTCTCGATGTCGAATGTGATTTTGCGATAAACAACCCTTATTTTGGAATTTTTGTGTTTTTCCACATGTGTGGTGAACTACTTTAATTAGCATAATGCTTATGTAATTATTTGAAATTGCGTGTTCAATATAAAAATATATAATTTATTTCGCACTTTGGAGTTATCGAGATATTTCGTATTGTCGCCTTTTGACACACACCTGAAAATCTTCGTCTGACGGCGCTTGGGCACGGATTTTCCAATAATTTCATGACATTTTCCTTGCAATTTTATTCTCAGCCATCATTTCTTAAGTTTTTGCACCCAGTCCCAGCTCCCCAATGGTTTCTCCCACTCGTACAAATTTTCCGTTGGATTTGACAATGAGCGACACTGAGAGTGGGGGTTGAGCCAACATGTCACTGTTATGATTGTGGGTATGAACTTCGCCGGAAATTTCACTGCGGGCGAATAAGAACATTATTCGTTAAATTCCAAGGTTGGTCTAAGTAGTGTTCATACCTTTGTTGAACTTGAAAAAGGACTAATTGACCACTGACCATCTTCTTGAAGTATTCGATCTCCTCTACCCCCCATTAAATAAGACCATTATTCGTTAAATTCCAAGGTTGGTCTAAGTAGTGTTCATACCTTTGTTGAACTTGAAAAAGGACTAATTGACCACTGACCATCTTCTTGAAGTATTCGATCTCCTCTACCCCCCATTTATCTAAGCGTGGACTCGCTCCAAACAGAGAGCAGTGGATTGCCTATTTTTCAAGCACAATACTATTTAATTTATTCTACATTTCCTAAATAACATGCTCACATACCATGGGGGCATCATTCCCAAACTTTTCATGAAGTGAGACACATTCCAAAACGCTTATCATAATGTTGACGCCATAATCGAATAATTTCAGAGAAACGGCCGCAGCTTGATCCGCACCCATATTGACCACTGACCATCTTCTTGAAGTATTCGATCTCCTCTACCCCCCATTTATCTAAGCGTGGACTCGCTCCAAACAGAGAGCAGTGGATTGCCTATTTAGAAACACAATACTATTTAATATACATTTCCTAAATTAAGTACATGCTCATACCATGGGGGCATCATTCCCAAACTTTTCGTGAAGTGGAACACACTCCAAAACGCTTATCACAATGTTGACGCCATAATCGAATAATTTCAGAGAAACGGCCGCAGCTTGATCCGCACCCAAGTCAGACTCTGTATCCTCCAACACCAAGGCACGAACCCAGCCTTTTCTCTGCCTCCCACCCGGACGACCACTCCCACTCCTTGAACCAATTTCCACCCGAACTGCAACCAACTCTCCAACAAAGTATTGTGAAGGTCTCTCCTTCACTAAGGCGTAATGATGTTGCATATTGTTCCATAAGATGTCTAATTGTTCGAGACTAGAATCCATCCGGTGATGTCCTGGACCTTCCATGTGCTCTTGCTGACCTTTACAGAGACAACTCGTCCCATTTTTAAGTACGACCCAGAACTGGGATGGTGAAATAACTGTGGTCACCCAAGCCTGGGTCACAAGGCCCTTGGCCAACTGGAGGTTCTGGTCTGGAAGGTGTTTCGCCAATAAGATACTGCTCTGTTGTCGATCATGGAGTTTGGGATGTTCTGGAAATTCGTGGTAAATTAGCCAAATTAATGTTGGGTTGATTAAGTAAGGTAACTTACCGGTTTGCATGTCAAGAGTGTATTTTCCATGCAGATAAGGACAGTGTCGTCCCTTGAAGCAGAGGGTGTAGGGTTGGGTTTGAAAGGGACAGGAAATTTCGGCGGAATTCAGGGATTCTGTTGGCGTTTGTACGGAATTGCGGATGGATTCGGAGTCTTCCCTCATGGGGTCCCAGTTATTTAGGACTTCCTCCCAAGAGGATGAAGAAGCTGCTTCGGGACTTGGCTCCCATTCAATCATTTTGTCGGTATTTTTAAGAATGCAAAATATTTTATGTGGTAAAACTCAAGATATTGTCAAAATTGGGCTGCAAAAAACTTTTACCCGATTTTCCGGGGGTAAGGATTTTTCTTGACCAGGGGCAGGATTGGAAAAATCTTTTTGTTAGAAATAACATTGTTTGAAATAGTTAGCAGATTGGTGCATTACTAGTGTTTATTTTGCAGACGTTGCGTCACAGAATTTGCATTCAACAATGTTATGCAATCCTGTCAGAAGCATTAAAACTTGATTTTAATTTAATGGTTTATCACATAAACCAGGTTTAATTGAGCTACTCTGGCCTTTAGTAATCAGAAGATGAAATTAAATTCATTTAATTGCATTGT
>JAAXNX010001953.1:0-15349 GCA_036491905.1 Folsomia manolachei | reverse complement strand
TACCGGAAACAGTAGTAGTGAGGACAATGGCAATTCAACAACTATGTCGACAATTGTGGATAACGAAATGGGCGGTTCAAATAGCACGGAGATGTTGTAATTGTTGTAAATGATTACTGAAAAATCGTGAGATATTTACAAATATTTAGCACATTGTTTTGGCAATTTTCACCACCACGGCATGTTTAAATAAAACCATGCTTCAACAAAAATGAGTGACAGATGTAATACCTTTTTTATTTGCATAATATTAAATAAAGAATAATATGCATATTTATTCATCATCACAATATTGTCATGTAGGATTTATTTATATAAGCTGCAACGCCATACATGTATGTGGCTAAAAAACAGGGATTATTTTTTGTTTGTGATATATTGTTTTTTATTTTCAGCACAATCCAATTTTATAACACAATTCATTCAAAATACAATTTTTAATCTACGGTGAAATTTCTGACTTGGCAATTTCCTTCGCCTTGGTTAAATTATCCTTGAAAACAGTTCCAATTGTTTTCTGACTCTCTTCCGACAAGAGTTTGATATCCTCTTTGACAGCATCTTTGGCATCTCCTAAAATTCCGAGAAGTTTCTTCAACATTTCCCCAGCCTGTGCTCGTGTTGGTGAGTCAAGTTCTCGAGCTTGTTGAAGAAGAGATTTTGCCTTTTCCACTTCAGCCTCCAACTTGTCCTTAATCCTTTGTCCAATTACGGCATCATCCGCAATTGCAACGGCCTCGATCTCGTCCAAAGTTTTGCGAACAAGGGCTCGAATCTCCGTGACCTTTGCTACGATTTCGGGTGATGGAGCTGGAAACGAAAAAAGTCATGAATTAGCATTATTTCAAATTGCACCTTCAAAATTTTGAGATTAAAAAAATATTATTTCAATTACCAGCATTTGATATTGCAGCAGCAGCAAGAACTGCAGAAATGATGAGAATCACCTTCATTTTTCAAGCGTTCGGTTGGATGGACTGGAAATGTTGACCAAGTTAAGTCGATGCTGATTGTTGAATGTCTTGTTATCGTTCTCAACGCGGAGTTTTATACTCCCAGAATTATGCCCTTTGGCCGGCATTGACATCATTATGTATCGAGTAATAGCAACCCATCTCCCCTGGAGAAATTATTATGCAAGGATTGTTGGCTTAAATCTGAATTGAGTAATGGACTGGAAAAGGATGACCAGCAAAAAGTTGGACAAGGTAAAGTCCAGTGAAAATATACCTACTTTGGGAGTAAAAAAGTCAATACATCAATGTCCGAGAAACATTGTTCAGTTTTAATTCCATTGCATGGCTTGGGTATATGCTAGTATCTGTAAGTTGCAGTCAATACTAGCTAGAATTTTTTGCACCACTTTCCTAGTAACCAAGTTTTTGTTGACCCACGTACTCGTAAATTTATTCGCATTCAGCTCTCGATGCAGTTTCAAATCCAACCTTTCCTCATTTCAAAGTCCAATAGGGCAAAATCACGAGACAAGAGGATGATTTTCATTATGACCATGTTTAAGTAGATGACATTGCACATTTTGGAAGATTCTTAGAAGGCCGTCAACTCAACAATGTCTTGTCTGGATAAGATTTTTCTGCAAAGCAATCTGGACTGTTTTGCATACACATGAGATGCACTATTGATCTCATTCGCAGATGAGCTTAGGTTTGAAAGTAGTACAGCAAATAACTATAGTTTATTGATTGACATGCAAGGTTGCTTTATTTTAAATATACTCCAAGATTAAAATCTTTAAACTAGTTTGTTAAAATTTTGACGGCGGTCTTCTGCTAATTATTCTTTCTGTTTCCTCCTTCAAATGTGTGGACCCATTACAATTCTTAATTGGACGGTTGCCAATGGGATGCACCACCCAAGGGTCGAGTACTCCCAGATAATCAATGTAATTGAATGGGGACCCCTCCCTAACTTTGGGTTCTTTAAACGCTCCAATTTTTGCAATCCGTTTAAAAGCCTTAATCGCAGTTGTAACTTGCTTAACTCGGGACCAACGACGGAGATTTAGATCCTGCATTTTGTTGAGAAGTGTGTCATGATCTGTTCAGATAATATCACAATATTTTAGATGAGGATAGAAATTTGCAATAAAATGCATTAAAGTGTATTAAAATACTTCGATTCGTCTGTCCAATAACTGCAGCAGTGTTTGTCATCTCACGAATTTCTGGATGGGAGCCTACAGCCGATAATGCCGCAGATATCCCAGCGTTCCTTCTTCGAACACAATGCTCCACAAAATCTGCACCGAGCAGTTCTTCATGCGGCTCCATCCTAATCGGAATGGCTTTGTTGGTGATCTAGTAAAACGTCTCAAACTAAGGTGAAAGGTTCTTAATAAACTCGAAATACGGAAATTGATAAGAAGTTCAAAATACCCAAAGTAAAATAAATGTAATAGTTGCTGCCCAGACAGAAATACAAAGACAAGCTAGCAGTTGTACTTTCATTAAATACCAACCACCCCCACGAAACAGGCCGGAACGTCCATTAGAAAATCCTGCTCCATTATCATCCTCAGCAAACAGTGCCACACAAATCATTCCCATCAGACCACCGAAAGCTGTGAATACATGTCCGTCAATTTATGAAATGTTATCCAACACAATTTCAACGTATCAGTGATAACTTATCACTTATCCCCACCATGCACCGGTGTAGCACCAACAGGATCATCAACTTTTGTCCAGTCAGCAAACCCTGAAGTCAAGAGAACCGTCGCGCCTCCAATTATGCCAACGAGAAAAGCTTCCTTCGTGTGATATAAGGCACATCCTGCAGTCACTGCGACCAGCGCACCCAAAACCGGATTGACAATGTCCATCACTTGAAAAATCTTTCCTGGTTTTGCAAGTGTCCATGCTGATCCAACTAGGCCTCCTCCAATGGATGCAATCATCGTTGTGGTTGCTGCTCTGGCAGCAAATTTCCATTTGACCCCACTGATGCCGAAGGTACTAAGGAATAGACGCAAAATATGTTAATAATTGAGCTCTCAGTCATCCTTTAGTGACTCACCTTCCAGAGTTGAATGCGAGCCACCCCCACCAAAGTATGTACAAGCCCACAATACAGGATGTCGGATTGCCTAGGGGTAAAGGGTCCGTCCCCTGGTCATATCGACCCAACCTGGTCATATCGGCAGTTTATCAAAAACATTTCTTTTTAAAGAATTGAAAAGTAAGTCACCGAGGTCCCAGCATCCATGCGGCAACATAACCGGAAACTCCTCCCAACAAATGAACCGCTCCTGACCCTGCGATATCAATGACGCCCAGGTCATGAAGAAACCCACCCGGTCCCCAAATCCATCTGGCTGGGACGCAGTAAACAATTGTGTTTAGGCAGGAAAATAGGCAGTAGGACTTGAAATTGCATCTCTCCGCCATTGTTCCGCTCACAATTGTGGTGGCCGTGGTGGCGAAGGACAGTTGAAACATGAAGGANCTCACAATTGTGGTGGCCGTGGTGGCGAAGGACAGTTGAAACATGAAGGAAGCAAAAACTGGACCCATAATTGATGTTGGAGCATCCACGGCGAATTCGCCAAACCCCAGGAAAGGAGAAGAAAATGGAGCGTCGTTTCCGAAGGAGAGAGCAAAACCAAAAGCCCAGTATGTTGCCCCACCAAATACAACATCTACGACGTTCTTCATCATAATATTTGCTTCATTCTTGACAGAGACGCAACCGGATTCTAGCATCCCAAAACCTAAGAATGGCAAATAACAATTTTATTTTAGGAACCCCTTCTAATTTAGCTTTGTTTTTACCAGTCTGCATCGTGAAGATGATGAAAGACGCCGTTAATATCCTGGATTGAAAACATTTTACGTTTACCCACTTGGTTTAGTTATGTCTGCGAATGTTGTATTGTTTTTAAATTACCAATTGGCGTCGTCCCAGGTTAAATCGAATACAAATGCTGTGGCTGCAGTTGAATTTGTGGTTTTGTCTGCCATTGTAAAAATGGGCGTGTCTGTATGGGTATAATAATTATGTCCAACAGCAAAAACAGGTAAAATACGGGGTCATTAGTTAAATAGTTTAGGAATCAACGGTTTTTTTTCAATAGCTCAGGCTTAGGATTCTTTACACATAATTTTTACTTTAGCAAGGTGTTTTTAGTGCGAGAAACACTACTATCGATGTAATGCCTCTTTTAAGTGTAATTTAGAGCGTGTCCCAGTTTAGCATTCTGAGTTTCTGGAAATTGGACGGGTAATATGCCATCTAATCACTTACGGTAAGTAACTTGTGCTTGCAATATGCGTGTCGAACAAATTGAAGAATTCATTTTTGATGAGATAGAACGGTCGTTTTGACTTGTGCGTTGTGCCACTTGTTTTTAGACAGACGGAACTAGGTTCATCGGAGTCATGCAAATCAATTTAGAAAAATATCGGATTTTAATTGTAGCAAATTAAAGCATACATATGGGTATATTAATATCAATGTCATGTCCATAGACAAATACTAGATAGTCATGTCATCCAGACCACGTACAAGTTATTTACAATGATAGTGTCTATGCGTTTTTATCCTTTAACTTTGACAAGTTCACATTGTAGGTGGTAGCATTCTCATATTTTTTTATAGCCTCAATCATTTTCATAAAGCTATGCTATTTCCTTAAAACGCTAATAGGCCCCAAGGTTGCTAAAATAGTTAAATTGTTAATTACTATTAATTATTAAAAGTCTATTATTTCGATTAAACTAAAATCAAGTTCGTTAAAGTACAAATGAACCAATATGACCTTGTCTAATATGCCTTGTTGATTCCATTTTATATTGCAAAAATAAAGTATAGGTATGTATTAATTAAACATACACTTAAATTACTGCGTCAGGTACATGCATAACTTAAGACAACACTTAATAATTAAGACAACACTTAAGACAACATACACTTAAGACAACATGAGCAACGATGCAGTATGTTCGACACAAAATTGTTGAAAAATTAATGGAGTCAATGGGTCCACGAAATTATTCCCAAATTGAACTCTAACCGGTTTAAGTGACTTGTGAGCTTTCTTCTCCTCTCGGATCCTCCCTCTTTCACCCACCCTACGACTTTCTTCCAAACATTCCTTACTAACGCTGTAGCTTTTTGCTGCAATTACGAATACCACCGTGCTAAACACTCCCGACGCCATGATAATATCAATCATCAACAAGATCGAGGACATGGGCATGCTATCATGTAGCTTTATTAGAGCAAATGAGCTGAGGACTTGACACGCCGGCATGATAACCGCTAACTGCGGGGAACACCCGCCATCGCACGGCTTGTCTTAACAACGCTTCCACAACCTGAAGTTTCCTGTATTCCAAAAGGAAATCAAGGTCGGGGTCTCTAGTTCCCAAAGATCTGAGCAAATCGTAGCCCTGTATCCAAAGAAAGTATTGTCCCGTCAGTAGAACATGGTATGCGTAGTAGTTGACGACGTAGCAGAGTTGCATCATGACCAGGAAATCCAGTCCTGCAAGGGATACTCGTATCGCCAAATTCGTCACGTTCCAATTGGTCATGATGTCCCGACAGAAATCTTTCTGTACCAGGATGGAGCCTAGAAAGGGTGGTTTACAAGGGATGAGGAAAACCACTAAAGAAATGGCGACGGGCATTATCCAACAGGTCACTTCAGCCAGGAGGTACATTGAGCGGACCATTTTCATGGAGAGTTTAGCATTCCGTCGCCCTAAGAATGAGAGGACTTTAGCTATGTTTCATCAGGAATAAGGCCACTTGAGAACTCACCTTTTGTCTCCTGTTTTATTATGTAATTCACAAGTTGCATTAGAGCTGGGTCTGCGTCCCATTCCAATTCTAAGAGGACTGTATAGATGTAGATGAGTGTGAAGATTGATGTCTCAAGTTTAACTGACTTCTCGGCATCTTTAAGCTTGAAAAGTATGACAACTAGTTGCAATAGGATATAGAGGAAGTGAAGCACAAGTGAGGATCGAGATATCCAGGTGGATTTCCGAGATTTTGAAATTATTTGATTTGTTTGTTCATTCCAAGTGTAATGAAGGCAACCGAGTTTATCGGAAAACTTAAAATTTCGGGAGAAATTTGGTAACAAGGGTTTGTATCTCACTTCTTTAGCATTAGACATGTTGAGGAATAAACGGCAAATGGTGATAGGAATCGATCACGATGAAACTTTGTTGGTAATAAATATTACATTCATACAGTTGCAAGGTGACGTAGAAAATAATTACGTATTTATACTGGATTCGTGTCAGGAACATTTTGGTAGAAATGGTTGTGTGGATTTGAGAATATTTGTTATTTATTGCGCTCAATCGTTGCTTCCAAAACTTCTTTAAAGTCACCCATCATGGTGAAATCCTATTATTTTTTATACTGTCAATTTAAACACCTTCAGGCATCACCGTTTAATTTAAATCGTTTAATTTAAATAAATTCAAAACATTCATACTTTCACACAAACAGGCCGAAGCCGAGTCAATTTTCCACGAGAATCTCTGCAAATACATAGTGAAATGGATATTTCCTCTAATATAAAAGTAAAAATAAAAGGCATACTTTTCAGATACGTAATTTAATTGTTCATAAACCTGTAAAATATCCCATTACACTTGAAGTGAGTTCAGGTCTCACATTCGATTCACCTTCGATTCAACATTACATTAATCTACTTGCTGAGTCAATTCTTCAATTGAGTCCTTAGTAGTAGACTTTGCTTTATTGGCTTGGCGTGACTCAGATGTTCAGGTAGAAATAAACTTCTTTAATTGATCTGCATTATTCAGTTCTAATGTGGGCTATATTTACTGCCTGCACATTTAATGGCGTGCATTCAGTGAAGATGTTTTATTGGCCATATAAAATTTCCGAGCGTTATGTTACAAAACCCGTGTCAATCCGAAATAGCACTTTATGATGGGATAGTCCAATAAAATAATTGTTTTACCAGGAATTACGGACTAGATTAGGTTCATTAATCATTTACTAACCAAAAATATCTTATAGAGTTGTTTCCTAAAATTCTTTGTATCCAAAACGGACACATATCAGTAAAAAACAAATACATTACATAGAATGCTGTAAGTGTGTACAGGATATCTAGTGGTACATTTTCTTTAAGTTTGTGTTCCAGAAAATTTACCATGCTACTCGTTTATGATTTGATATGAATTTTTTAAATTGTATGCTTAGTTTGTTTTAATTGTATTATTTTAATTATTTGCTGGAAAATCCCTGTTTGGAACAATACAGTCTTGAACATTAATTTGTTGCATGCGTTGCCACAACATTTAGTTCCCTCGGTTTGAAGTAAACATTACGGGTGTAATACTGAGAAAATGCATTTGTCGCTATAATTTACTACTCACCCAGTATATTTAGAGCATCACATGATGAAATGATGAGCAGTAATTGGTTCCATTAAACTTAGTAGTTGGTAACTCCATCGTTGGTATACATTGTGCCTGTTTAAACTTATTACACAGAAATATATACGAAAATATAGTAATTTTTCTTATGGGTGTATTTTACTACGAATTTTACATACATGCTTACGAACCACTTCATAAAAATACTATAAAGCCAAACTAGTTTTTCACCATAAAATAAAAACAATTCAATCTATTTATCTATACATTTCTGGAACTGCGGTGTGAGCCGACACTTAAACAAATGATTCCCATAAAGCACCCGCAGTGCCTGAAATTTGAAGACTGTTTTAGCAAAATATATTGTTTCACTTTCCTCTTGAAAATATGACTTGTTATTTGTCAGTAAAACAATCATCTTAACACCCATTGTCTTGTCTGATTGAACCATCAATCCCCTCCCGAGTCAAGCCCACAACATGAATGGAATGTGGAGAAGAGGAGAAAGTGAAAGGAAAGTCTGATTCCAATTCCATTCAACCTGATGATGAAATGGTTCAACATCTCACATCCCTAACCCAGAATCTCCACAGCTTCCGGCAGATTCACATCTCGCAACCGAAATACATCAACATCATTCATTTCTGGAAAAATTTACAAGTCACTCATTTACCTATTTGAAGGACAATTATAGGTGTTTGACTTTATGTGCGTTTTTCTCTGCAGTTGAACAAAATTCGGGTTGACAATATGTGGTAAAGAACTACACATGTTGTAGGTAGGAAGTGGGTGATAAATATTTAAGAGTTGTTGAGAATTATGATCAGATCAGGGCGAAACAAACTGGTAGAGAAATTGATTGAAAGCTTGTACCTGTGCATAATGCTGGAGGCAACTTGAGACTTCTGGACAAACTAACACTGGTAAGTAATAACAATAGTGTTCCATTTTCTTCAACCAATACAATAAACTTTAGTTGAGTTGGAGTGGCTGTCCCTTATTTACGAATAATTTAAAAATTCCACTGGTTATATATTGCAAACCACTTCAAATTCCGTCAGAATTTTTCCCTTTTTGTCAAGACATGGCTGGGAACAAATCCGTACATTTTTCTTTCAAAAAATATTTGGCGAATGTTGAATTTCTGGTTCGATGCTTTTCAAAACAAAATCCCACTACAAAAGGTCAAGTCAAGCATAAATATGTAAAAATTGAACTGAGGGATACTGATTTCCATTTCATTTTTATGGAGGACGCCATATTATCGGAAATGAGATTGCCGTGTCCATGGACAAATTCTTATGAAATTGTTTTTCTTCCTCTGCTAACCTTCCCACTGACTTTTTGGAAAGACGCCAGTTTTGAGAATTTGAAATTGACACAATCACATTCAGGAGATCAAATGCAGCTTCACCTTGACATGACTTTTTTACTGATGTCTAGTATACGTATACTGATACGGCATGCTGTGTTCTTGATATGGCATGGACAAAATGCAATACAAATTGAGAACTAAATTGAAATTCGATTTTTCTAAAACAACGTAATGTTCGCTGTGCGGAAAATAAGTTTGTCTTTTAGTATTTTTAGTAGGCGTTGTTACAAAACTGTGCACTCATTTAGATTTCGCCCAATACCTTTACCTTCGAAATTTATGTCACAATATGCTTCTTGTTAATAAACTCTGGACAAAGCTATTTTACTCACTGACTAGATGATACAAATGCCAAGGCGTAGTGCAATTTTTGAAGTGTCCTGGATTAAAGCGGCACTTATACCGTTACGGTAACTTGCGCCATGTAATTTACGAAATAGTGAAGTACCAAACGCTGCATTGCCCACCGCATTATGTCTATGTTCCTCTAACATTGTTCAGTTCCTACCTTGCCACATATCTGCAAGCAAACTTTATAGATAGCTGTTCCAGGAGAAGCATCGTTAAGCTCAGGCATTAACATCCTATTATGCGGTTGGGTTCCTGTGATGTGGTGCTTGAGGAAAAATAGGAAAATTTTACAATGTTTAGCAACTTGTCTAACAAAGGATAACACAACGATAACCTCGTTAGTTCAGCATTGAGACATAAAAGTTGAGTAATCGCCTCATCCAATTTCATTGCGGTTGCCAAATGTACACCTCTTGAATTTTAAAGAGATGTTTCATACATACATGTATAAAAACTCCATGCGAAAAACGGACCATTGACCATGTTAATTCTGAACTGAACGATCTAATAATATAAACCCTTTCTGTAATAAAAACTAACCTAAATCGTTGAAAAAAGTGATAACGCATTCTAATCAGCATTCAGTGCAAGTCAAAATGTTAGACAAGAATACAAAGTAACAAATTTTCATAATAATTATATGAAAATCATTTCCCGACGCATATTTTAAGTAGATTCGGTGATTAGGCGGATTAATGAAGACAAACCGTAATTAATTACTGGTTTTCAAAAGGCCGGACGAACCGAAATATACAAAGTAACAAATTTTCATAATAATTATATGAAAATCATTTCCCGACGCATATTTTAAGTAGATTCGGTGATTAGGCGGATTAATGAAGCCAAACCGTAATTAATTACTGGTTTTCAAAGCTGGACGAACCGAAACGACGTGGTCTACAAAGCTGTAAAGCTCGATAATGGCATTGTTAGTTCCTTTGGTTAACAAGCTATAAAGAAACCCAATGGACTCCAGTTATACTAGACCAATGTATAAGCTGAATAGCTTAAATGATGTAATCTTTTTTAGTGAGGTTACTTTCTCTCTCATACGTAGCTCACTCTACTTGTGACATGCATTCAATATTCAGTGAAAGACTTTAAAGAGAGTTGAGACATGGTTGAGTGAAGGCTAAGAAAGCATCAAGTTCCTAACCATTAAACCAAATTTAACCCCTTGTGGTATTTTCTGCTCGTTCAGCTCAAAGAGCATTATATTTTCTATTGTATGTAGCTGCTTTCCCCGCAACGAGTTTATTGAGTTCCACGGCATTACTCATGAAATTCTAAACCTCGTGAACATTTCCGGCACAGAAGTATAAAAGTCTCCGTTTTCAGAGATGTGAGCTAAATGTATTTTTTGGAAATTAAATTTAAACGTGAAAAGGCTTATCAATGTATTCAAATTGCTTTTTAGTTGTACAACTGCATAAGTTTAACATAAATTAGTGAAATACCCTCTGAAATGTGAAATTCACATCGATTTTTGGAAAGTTGTAGAATTAACTAACATTTTACTCACGCCGTTTTGAAATAAAGTTGTTACAAGCTGGTAGAAATGATTACCATTTTTGCATGCTCCTTAAAGTAGTGCCACTTAGTTTCATAAAAACGAAATTAGTTTCTGGTTCAATTTAGAAAGCAAATTAAATGGACTCAGCTAACCGTGTGCTTATTTCAAATTACTGCCAGTTCTTAGTCCTGGAATCTGGAATTTATTTTAAGACGGGTCTGTTTCCTGTGGTTTCATCAGGGTGACTGCAACCGACCGAGTGGTTTGAAGATTGGTAATTAAAATTCACTCGGACTTGGTATAATTAATTAAATTTGGTGGAACTTGGATAACAATTTTTTCGCAAACAATACCTTTGAGCTAAATTTTTAGTTAATACAAATTACTAAACTTATTTTATATTTTTCATTTTAATTCTTCAAATAGATAATAGAAAGTTATATAAACTATGGGTAAATAAGTTCTTTAAAAAAATATGTTTTTTGCAAATATTAATTTTGCCATTGGCGAATACTTACTTACCTAATGCCAAACCAATAAACAAAAAAATTCTCACTGTTCATAAACACAATGCAATTATTTTTCATCTGTCTTAGATTTCAACATCAAACCATACGTCATAGTTCCGTTTCCATCATTTTCCGCCTTATTGCACCCACTTACAAACTTGACAGACAGGCACTTGTGTCTGTTTACCAATTTTGGCCAAAGTGCAGATGTCAAATACCTTTCTTAAAACATTTCATTTTCCCATTTCTTCATCCCACCTACAAACTGACAGGCTGAAAGACCAACAGACATCATTTACTTGACATGAAACGAGAAAGTTTCCCAAGTTTAAGAAAAACCAACACTACTTCAATGTCCATTCTACTTATTTCTATGCTTGAAGTAATAACGTCGAGGTTTGAATTACACGGAAAAAAGAAAGTAAATGACTCCAGGAAAAGTGATCTATGAATCTCTTCTTTTTTCTGCTTTCTCTTTGAAATGTGATGATGACCTTATCCTGCCAAAAGCCTTTGGCGAATCGAGAGCAAAATGAAGAGCTGTAGGTGGGTGTGCTTAGGTAATAGTAAATGTCCGGCAACCTTGGTAAATGAAAGTAAGGGTCTGAAGTGGATTGGATTTCATCAATCTGCTTTTCCCATTCTAGCCAAAGCTCTGAACTCCTGAAGATTTGTTTGTTTGTCTGAAGAGTAGAATCCGTAGTAAATACCTCTAGGCAACCTTTGACTGGACATCGGAAAACCAATGCATTGATCCTTACAGTTTGGGTTATATTCGGCCTTGACCATACGCTTCCTGCCTTATTTCATGGGAAAATAACGGAACATCGTCCCAGGGAAAGTCTTAAAGTGTAACTACGTATTATTGCAATTTATTGAAGGGAAATGCAATAAACTACAATCAGTCTCAAGTTAAAAAGCATTGCTTCTGAAGTAAAGACCGGAACGGTAGACAGGGCTAGAAATAAATCTTTGTAACGGAAACCCGGAACGGATGTATGGATTGGTAAAAATATCACTATTTCAGCAGATTGAAATTTTTTAAATTTTTGCAAGAAGTAAAGATATCTTCTTAAATCATTGTCCCCGAAAGTGAATTTATATTAGTTAGTATTTATTCAATAAGTTTACTGCTTAATTGCCTCTTGATGTTGAGAAATTCAAGGTGACCAGTTTTAGGTTGTACTTCTACAATATTAAGTTTTTTACTGTATGCCTATTTAATTCTGAAAACTTTGAACTTTGTGGTTCGTCAGAAGACTTATTTAGTTTACGATTCTCATTTAGTTGATTGAGCAACAGGAAAATTGCAAATGTTGCACTTACTGAAATTAAGTGACAGCTTATGTCTAGTGATGCTGTGGTGAGGACATAAATATGTCACTCAAAAAAGGAAACAACACCACAAAGAGATACTCCATTGAAACATTATTCCACATACCTTACTAAAATAGTCATGTTCCAGCAAATTGAAAATGATATTATACTTTTTATACAAAAACAAGACTTGAAAATTTCATTATGAGGAGAATTTTGTTGAAATTATAATTGTAAAATGTACAAAGGTGTAGGATGTTAGATTCACATATAATGAATTCGTTGAAATGCGTTACTGTACCTGTACACTAAATCATAATCAACGAATAAGTTTTTCACCATTTTTTGATTATCATTGGCTCATTGTATGATGGCATATGAGGAAGGTTTACACAAATGTTATTGAGCATTGAATATATATCCGCCGTCATTGTAACTTGATATGTTTAAGTATAGACTTCAATTCAATTTTAAAGAAAATAATCATTCTAGTCTGAAGATGAAATAAAATTTTGCCGAATCGACACTTTGTTCAGTAAAAACGCTGCGCAGTAATTGGTGCGAGGCTCCGGGAAGGTTGAAACCATAAAAAATCCAAGACGCTGCCTCAATTCTGCAATGCATATGCAAAATATGCTGGTCTGAGTTAGAGAAGAGAAAATTCTATTCATTAAAATTCAGAAGAAAGTATCCGAGCACAGGCGGAGAAAGTTCTTTGACTTTGTTGCTGCACCCGCAGAAGTTCTCACTGCAATTACGTCAACCTACATACATTCTTTTTGCATTTTCCATAGTTCAACACTGTGCTGGTATGTGAGTAGGTTTGCCTGAATAACTAGTCAGACCTTGCTACACTTCAGTTGAACTTTGTCTGTTGAAAATTCTTAGTATCTTACAAAACGAAATACGTAAAATTCTTTCTATTTGTGTGCAGCCCGACATCAATTCAAACCACGTTCGTTATATATTTTATCGCATTCATCACTACCAGAATGGTTCATTTTCATGCCATTGTCTAGGGATGAGGCATTCCGACTCCAAAAGGACAATGAATGCTCAGCGATAAGAATGTTTCATCATATGTCTCAATTTGACTGAAATTGAGTTTTTGCGTAGGTTGTACAGCTTTATTTCTATTTGTGACATTGAAGCTAGTTATTCAGTGTGGCGTTTATGTAACATTGTGAAGAAGAAACATTACAACAATCCTGACAAATGTTCAGTGACAACATACTTTATTTTTAGACTCACTAAGATGCGGTTTTCAAATCCATGTACTTTCTGCGGTATCAAACATGTAATAAAACGTTAAAGGTTTAGATAAAATATCAAAACACAAACTTTTACAAAAACACTTGATTTTTATTGGTATATTCTCAAGACGGATTTTCCAATATCTTCAGATAATACTTTCAATAACCTCCACAATTAAAATACATGACAGGCGGCTTACACTCGAACAGAATTGATTTAGACATTTATAAGCAAATTTTGAATTAATCCTCTCTTGATACACAAAACATAATGGCACTGTACTTCTCATCGTATCTCTAGCTTAACAACGATAGAAGCTCTACATGACCCAATTTGTTCATTAGCATTCTTGCAATCCAAAATAAATCCGATATACATGCTAACGACAAGTGCACTTATTTGCGTAAATGACTTGAATAAAGCTGGAAGAAGAGCTGGATGGAGGCAGCCGTGGTGAAAGTTTCTTTGGAAAAGTGAACGGCAAAGTACGTAATCCAAATTGGATTCCCTTTCCCTCATTCCTTTCCCCTTGAAAAATATCCCTGTAATTGATTCCACGAGTTTCCAATGAATATAAGGAGAGAACACTTACCTTAATTTACCCCTTCAATTCTCATTACTGCTTTTCTCATCTTCCACTTAACAAGATGGACAAGTATGTGGAAAGAGAATGAAACGAGAATAAATCAAGGGAAGTGGCTTAACAATGACCCAAAGGATTGAGACATTTTGGAAACGTTACACAATCAGTACCATTACAGATCCAATCAAAATCTGTTCCCATCACTGAAACCAAGCACTCGAAAATACTCCAACTACTAAAGTTTGTCAAGGACGTTACGTTGCGATGGTTGAGAGTCCAGACGTGATCAGTTTAATGATCAAATGGAAATTGAGGTTTACTTTGATTTTAGACAAATCTTAAAATCTTGGCCTTTCATGTTTGTCAAGGACGTTACGTTGCGATGGTTGAGAGTCCAGACGTGATCAGTTTAATGATCAAATGGAAATTGAGGTTTACTTTGATTTTAGACAAATCTTGAAACCTTTCACAAATGCGGCATTGAATATAGAGTGGAGTACTGATAACTTGGAATAATCACAAGAAAACCGAGTTTAGTTTGAACTTTCTAGAGACAAAGGAATTGTTTGTCGCATGAGACTCTTTATGAAGGTTATGTGCAATAAAACTTCGATAAAATCATTGTTCCCGATAAGAAGGTTAAGGAGTGGAGTATCTGAGTTTGAATAGAACATAAAACAGATAAGAGCCATATTTAGTAAATAAGTAAACTACTTATAAATATATCATATGTTTTATGTAAATTTGACTCTTTAATTCCAATGCTTTTAAAGCGCTGCTACAAAGGTCAAAAGTCAAGAAAATTTCGACTCAAGTTTAAAAATGCATTTGTCAATTAGAAATTCTACAAGGTGAAATGTTTTATTTACTTTGATAGTCTATCCGAACTTCGCATCAAGATTCCTGGTGTATAAAATCATCAAATATTTATGGATAGGGTCATTCCACAATAAAAAATAAACGAACATTGTCAACCTTCTCAATTCATGGCTACTATCTACTGCGGCATGCACATTTCCGTTGTTTCTTCCAAAACTTTTAAAACAAATTGAGGAACGT
>JAAXNX010001952.1:0-15355 GCA_036491905.1 Folsomia manolachei | reverse complement strand
TTAGTAAAGGGAAGTGTGTAGTAATTTGAAAATCAAGAGATTGCAAAATCATGGATTGGATGAAGGTAGCGTGTGGGTGGTTCAAAACTAAATGTCAAATATATTTTTCTCAAGAGTTATGCAAAATATATGAAAATAGATTTACCAGTATTTCCAAAAATATTTTGAAAGTTTGATGAATGAATAGTTTGCGTTTGGCTGTCGCATCCAAGTAATTGCATGCCTAGTTATATGGAGAAAGTTTTGTTTTCAACAGACTCGGTCGTTTGTAATCCGCGTGGGTATTGAAGGTTTATCTTAAAAGTTGTTCCCTTTGAAAATTTCAGGGATGGTCAAAAGACGAAATTGAGAATTATCTGTGCACGAAACTTTGTATCAAGTATCACATGATTAATACATACATACATACGCACACTGAACAGGTAGAAAGAACTTGGAGAAGGTGTCTTGTTCATTTGACGGGAGCAAGTGTTTATGGGCATGAAACCAAAATGAACATGGTTGAATGAAGGAGGATTCGCTTGTCAAAGTTGTGGAATATTAAAATCATCCGCCATTTACTTTAAAACTTTAATACTTTTTGGACAAAATAAAAAACCTAACCTAAATCTTTAGAAAAGGAAAGGACACCTCTTCATCCACACGGATTTTGAAGTTTTGCAACTAGATACAAGTTTTGCTAGAATCCCCACAAATTGTAACTCATCTTAAATATTACGATGTGAAATTTAGCAACTGAAACTTAAGTTTAAAATACGACCCAGAAGGAGTGAGAAGAAAAGCCCTCTTTTGAAAGGACTCGATTTTCCTCGTGCCTTAGAAGATGTAAAGTATGAGACCAGGATATCCTATGATCCCTCTTGAAATGTAATGAAATAGGACGAGTTTAACGATTCCTCCTTCGGGACGTTGTTTATTGGTCGCAAGTGCACCAACTGAATTATACATATGCTAATTTAATCCAACCAAGTTTGCAAATCTATATCAACTACATTTCCCCCACACAACTTTATTCAAGGAAAATCGGAAAGGTCGACGAAAGACAAGTATAAAGATAGACCTATGAGTTGCATATATAGCATGTTGCAAAATTCAGATTAATTCTAGACAAACTTGTCCTGTTTGTAAAATTAATGGAACAAAGGAAATCAGGTCGGCCTAGACTAGAGGAAAGTACGATCCGGATGTCGAAGGAGAAACATGGTTGGAATTTAAGCTGCGGCATGGAGAGACGAAGAGCTATCATACTTCATACATAACTGACTAACTGATTCAAGTTGTATAATGCAAAAATTACGAGTCGGCCACAATGAAGCCTTTGTTTTCATCTGCTAGCAAGCTTATATTCTGTTGGATGTTCTGAATAAACCTGACAAACTATTTGCAAAGAACTAACAGTGAACTATGTATGATACATGGTTTGGTTAGAAATTCCAACTTGGAAGTGAGGAAAGAACGCTATTCCCACACATTTGTATGTATCCTGCAGATTGACAAGATCGATTTTAACAGGACGGGAAAAACATTTATCAGAATTACGAATGAATTTGACACATTCAACGTTGGAACTGATTTATTAACAAAATCTGGAAAGAGATATAGATTTTCTAAAATAAAATCCAGCCTATCAGGTTTAGTTTCGTCTAGTCACCTTACCTTACTTTCTCTTACACATGCAGTGAGCACATGCTCATCCAATCTGAGATATTCGGCATATTTACAGGTTGTTAACTGCAATTTGTCCCATAATCCGATGCAATCAGTGCAATTTGCAAACAACCCAAAATAAAAATCTAGCCAGACGTAGTAACAAGATGCTGAGCTTTCTACCAACCACTCATCACGTGTTGTAACCAAAGAAAGTCAAACGTACTTATGCAGGATTACCATATGGCAACCAGGACAAAGTTGGATGTCATAATTCAATCTTGTTTGAATGTCAAAGTCGATCGATAACACTTCTTAGTTCTTGATTTGATAAGTTAACTTGAACTAGTTTTCCACTTTCCGAGGAATTCTCAAGACACAAGTTTTTTATTCAACTTTCTCTTCCGTGGTTTGTTTAACCAACCGTATCTTGTCTTGAATTGAGTCTTTTTATCATACTTTTTCCACTTTGTATGAAATATGTGCTGCAACAAATTTTTTATCACTTGTTCAGCTAATATTGAAGTTTGTTTGAAATCTTGTGGAATTACTTTACTACTCCGAATGAGTCATAAAACTCAGTTGTCGTAATTGAGTAGGACATTTGAGGCCTTGATTGTGTGAGGGGTAAATTCACGCAAAAGTAAAAGTCACCCGATTTCAGATGCTATCTTTTATACTTTCCGTTTTATTCTGGTTGTTATACTTTCCGGTTCCTGTCAACCTTACACGCTTTTCAACTCCCTTTTACTGCAGAACAAACCCTGATATTTTACATTGTAGCTATTCTTACACTTACATATTTACTGAGGTCAAACTTGCTTTCACTTACTATATCTAAACTTGGCAGGTCATGAATGACATTAGGATTTATTAGCATGCAACATCCAAATACACAACTTGTTTGAATTGCTAACAGTTTTATGACCCACCTTCAACCTCAATCTTTATATTACAAGGCGTGTTAACCCTTAGTGCAGAATGCACCTCAATGTAAAAGGAAAAGCTTTGTTATAAGCCAATGTGAAATTGTTTTTGCAATCCTTATAAAAGTCAATGTCATTAGCGTAACATGGCGTGTTTTCCATTGGGCATTTCATGAAACGAGGATTAGTAAAATAATTAATCACCAGCACAATGTCATGCAAAAATTGTCATTCCTTAATCACAATCTATCAAATTTTCAGATGTTTGACCACTGGTCCATTTGAACTTTCTCCAAATTAATTTCAAATACCAGAGCTAAAGTCAAATTTGCCTCTGCTGCATTTTACTACAACAATCCCAAATCTAACATTCTTGGTGGTAAAGTGTCTGTCTGCGGCTGCACTAACTGTAAACCTCAACCCCTTGACTTATCTAGTAGATACTCTCCCACCGGTCCTTTTATTTCCCTCTTGAGCAATGATGTTGATGTCGGTTTTTGTAACTTCGTTCAAGTTTACAGCGCTTGATCCCTTTGTTGTACGTTCCGATATCTCACACAACCCTCTGTCTCTCGCATTTCCTTGTATTATACTTTAGACTTAAAAGTGCGGAATGAATACGAATGAGAGATTTCCTCTTCTTTTGGAAAGAAACTTCAAAACCAGTGGGATTCAAAGTGACACGATTTGACCGGCGGATGTGATTGTGGCTTCACTTTGGCGGAGAACCGGATTGAAAACGTCGCCAATTCTAACAAACTACGGCAAATTGTATTGCTTAACAAAATATATGAGACACTCGTGGGAACAGAAAACAGAACAAGACAAAACTGTCAAGCCAAATACAGATACGATTCTCCGTCTGTAAATCTTACGATAAAGTATGGTACGCGCCCTGCCCTCGCTTAATGACATGATTCTTTTTTGTTAGCTTAGCTTGTCGCAAAATGAGAATCTAAAATCTAAATCCGATACCATGCATGCATAATGCCAGAGTTCTATACCAACTGAGTTACTCAGATGAACCAGCCATTCAAACTCTGATTTTGGCCAATGTCGCATTTTGAACATTGCACTTAATTCGACAAGCCGAGAGGCAAAGTTGCATAGGATTTTTTCTAAAGAGCCACTTCTTTTACAATAGTTAGCGACTTAGTGTTACGCTTATCTTCTCCAACATGATAAGCCCATGCATGTGGCAAAATGTGTGTCGGATGAAAAGCTCGGAAGTTCAGTTTAGTCTCCAAAACACAGACTTAAACCAACTCAAACTCTTTTAGCCACGAGATTCAGAGATTCTTAAACACTTTACTCTACATCAGTTCTCGGTCCGGGTTTCGCTCGCGTGTGTCAGTGCATTGCCGCACAGCACATTACTTAACAGTGCATGTTTGACGGAGAAAAACACAGTTCAGTTTCGCAAGTTGGAGTTGCAAGAGCTTCTTGTGGCTCTGTAGGGTTGGTTATTGGGGTTGCAAAAATATCAAATCGATTCCACCTCAAAAGAAACGACAGCATAACAGAAGGGGGCAAAATTGAGACAATCTCAATTTCGCAATATGTATTGTCAGGAATATTGTTGAAGAAAATTAAATTTGGACAATGAAATTTTCGAATTTTGTGGCTGCCTGTGATAAATCTTGATACAAGGGAAACTCACATCATAACCAAACGCTTCCGTGATTTGTCGCTGGTTCCTGTTAAGTTGGAAAAGTTTCCCAATATTTTGTCAGAGGATTTTAAAAATGTGATTTTATTCGGGCAGACATTTAAACATGTTGTGAAAAGAAAAGATTCCCTCATCGGTGGGCGGCCCGTTTTCCCATCAACAGTTTATCAACCATCAACGTTCAGATATATCTTGAACAAATAAACAATTCAAATGTAAACTTTCATTGAGAATGAGGAAAATTCCAGTCCGGCGTTACTTCTATAGAGAAGAGTTACCGAACTAGTATTTATCACGAGATATTTAAGACTGGGATGTTTGGAATTGATTTAAATTCCGTGAATAATTTCTGACCTAATTTTTATTGTTGTCAGATAAAAATGCAGTTTTCTTAGAAGTGAAAGCGACTGGAGTTGACGCTTTTTACATGAAAATTTTGTTGTTGTGTTGCTACGTATATTTTGTACTGAAATATAATTCCGGAGTTTTTGCATGAAAATAGTCACATCAAAATTATAGTTTTCTCATTCCACTTGTTCCAATATTAGTAGATTTAAAAACCGAAATAAATTGAACCTTATTCTTGCGGTGCTCACCAAAATCTCTTTCGTTTTGTTCTACTCAACGAAATGGGACAACTGTGAAAATGCTTGTTGCAACAATACTTGTGGGGATAATTTTGACATCATTAGTTTTAATCACAACAGTGGGCAACGTATTGGTTTGCCTAAGTGTAATATTAGTGAGAAAATTAAGGAAGCCACAGAACTATTTGTTGGTTAGTCTTGCCGTATCTGATTTATTTGTATCTCTTTTCGTCATGCCGTTTGCTATTGTGTTTGAACTTAACGAAGCCAGTTGGCCCCTAAGTGATTCACTTTGTGATCTCTACGTTTCCGGTAAGTTTGCTTTGTATTTTCAGGTGATTATCTTTAAAACTTTTGTCATTAATTTGTAGTAAGTTCGTAGTGACTTTAGTTGAACTTTTATTTTGCGACTTTTTTGTGATCGACATAACTCCAAAGTTGGGTTGCTTCTCTTTGTAAAGAAATGATACAAATATTAGACTTTTTCAATGTGTTACATAAAAATCAATCTTGTTAGGTGCGGTGTAAAAGTGGCTGTAAAAAATTGATGTTGGGAAAATATTTAATGTTGAAAAAAACTTTGTTTGTTTCCTTCGTAAGTGACGAAAGTTATCACAGAATTCAAACTTTTAGTCCACGGCATGCCAGTAGAACCATGTGCCATTAATTATTTTTTGTTTTTGTGTTTTTATTCAACTTTCTCTATTATATCAAGGATCATTAAGGTAAATGTAACCTTTTCGTGTAGACATCCTTTCCATTTTCCATCATTATGAATTTGTGTTTATTTTATGTAAAAGTTTGTTCAATCACCACTATCTGTTTCAGTAAAGTTTTGGTTGAGTTGTGGTGCTCTGTAAGTAATCGATAATAAGCAAAAACAAATTGAAATGGTTATGATGTTTATTTTGAATGGCGGAAGAAATCGATACTTCTTTAAACCATGCATAAGACGATTAATAAAAAAAACGAGGTCGGTAAAAACGATGTATGATTGATTCCTGGTAAATTGAAACGAAACTTTGGAGAGGCGTTTTGTGCAATTCGGTGTTTATGCATTGAACACCTCAGAAAGGCAAAGAAGGCGGGGAGTGAATCAATTGTTAGAGTTAAATAATTGGTATTGATTACTCGTTGTGAGTTGATTTTACATAGAGAAAATTGTTAAGGGAAATTGCACAATTTTATTGAGCGCACGATAATGACGCGGAAATTTTTATTATGAATTAAATAAGATGGTTGCACCATGCACATTTTTGGGCTCGTTGGGCCAAGTACTTTGTGAAAGTTTAGTTTACAGAAGAGAAAGTATTTAAAAAAATTCAACGTAAAATAGCATAAAACATGCAATATAATGGGATTTTCTCCGAAAATAAGCCAAAGTAGTAGTATAATGATGATAAGCTCTGTTTTACAAATAATTAAGTCAGCCATATTCATGGAAGATTGCATTTTAACATTGTTTACTTGGCTTAGGTTTTTGTGGCAAGGGGAAAGCAAATTACTGCTAACAAGAGACTCACTTATTTATTTATTATTCACATCCTTCAATGTTCATCATTATTAGATTTCTTTGACATAAGGCTCATAGTTTAACTCGTATCCTCTGATCCCTAAACCCAGGGCCATTACTTTTAATACTGCACACTCTGTTATTTATTGCTTTCTTTTCCTAGTTTGTGGATAATTTAGTTATGTTCACCTTTTTCGTCCTGAGAGTACACGGGCGACGAGCGCAAGTTTTACAAGATCACACTTATGCACGCTTCATGATATTAATTTTTAGTCCCTGAATGTAACAAGACAGTGATAGACTGAGTTCACCTGACGGTGATCGTAATCTGTGGTAAGATTATGGGTTCATCTCTAATGAATTGGCACAGAAAAGGTATGCAGATAATATCTAGATTGTTGTTTCGTAATAAATAAAGGTAATAAACAACTATTTTTAGCGGCACGTCGAAGACAGATAGGTTTAGAAGTTTCTAAACCTTTCGAAAAATTAGCCTGCGAAAAAATTCTTTATTAAATATTATGCGAAAACCCGCAGGCTTGATTTGATATGAAAACAAACGCAAAGAAATGTGCATTTATGGTCCTGTGGAAAGGCGTTTATATGTGAATTAGATTCTTAATAGATGGAAACACAAAGATTTCACCCTTTATTAAATTACCACTGAAAAGAAAGTCCGGAAAAGGGAAAGCTATTCACAGAAAATGGGTACGTGGTGGTAAGCAAATTTTGTGTAATGATGATTGACATTAATTAAACCTGCGATTAAACATCTTTCAAACTTCTGCTCGAAAAAAAACTCCTATTAGTTTAAATTTGGAAGCTTTCACGACCTAAATTAATCTGGTCATATCTAGATTACAGATATATCACTTGTGAAATATAAAATTTACATTTTTCACAGTTATAGGATTACTTTGTATTGTGAATATACATTACGTAAACCGACAAAATTATCGTTGGTCGCGGATCAACTTTGATACAAACGCATCCAGCAACGCAGGAATAATTTTGTGTTTTAAGAAAATGTCACAAAATCAGAGAGTTATTCACTCCGTTTTCACCCTTTGAGTAGCATACAGACCAAATATAATAATAGTCTACCAATTACGAGCATGGCCCCAAGTTAACTTTTTAGAGGTTGAATAATAATGGAGTGAAAATTATTTTGCTTTCCACTGCTCTGCAAAATAGCAGGAAGAATTTGGAGATAAAGCCAGGAAGTGAGTTGACTTCCTCTCACTAATATTTCTCTCCTTTCTCCTCAACTCCATAATGGACTTCCTCCTTTGTGGCGTGTTGTTTGTTCAATTTATTAATTTGACTTTACTAATGCATCCTTTTGTTATCAATAATAATTCAAATCTTGCTCATGTTGACTTTTGGACCAAAACTTGGTCACCAAATTAGAAAGTTTATGAGCAAACGACGAAGAATAGGTTGAAACTAACTAAACACTTTCAGGTTGGACAAGAATTAATATAGGACACTGTTCTACATACCGTAAATGAAATTAGAGTTTCTTGATGGCTTTAATCCGTATTTACAAATTAAGTTTAACTTCCAGTTACTCCCAGCTTCGTTTTCGGTAGTTAGCAAATCATATTTAAAAATTGGGACCCTATAAATGCCTCTGTTCATCAAATTTTCATTTCAAAATATAAAAATCAACTGGTATCATATTATTGAATTTGGTTTATCGCGTTATAATATCTGTCAAGTTTTGTCCATATGTTAACTGCTAGATTACGAAAAATGTTCAAATACTTGTACTTTGTTCAACTACTACGTTTTAAATTTCGAGTCGCTGTGGGATTGGGCACAGCAATTCTAAAATATATACATTGTTATGTTGCCCTTAAATTGGATTGATGAATAATTTAGCAACATTTTACTCTTTACCCAGCTTTCTTCACGGTGTATGTTAAAGGCATTCAGACCCTCAATACTTTATAATGTTAAGGAAATGGCTTTCCAACCCTCCATTCATTTACTATGTAGCAAATCGTTTAACTTACAGAAAGGTTAAAAAGGTAGTTTGAAAAATTGAAGTGATTCTACTCACTTTCCCTTACACATATAAAAAACAGAGTGTCTTAACAGAGCTATGAGAATAAACATAAAAAACTACATACTTCCAGATTTGTTCAGTTACTCCCGTTCTGTTTTCAATACTTCGGATCCAATCCCGTTTTTGTATCCATTCTTCACGCCATGTCAACCAGGTCATGTTTTACAAGGTATCTGTAGCCACCCAAATTCCAGTCACAGTCACAGAGAGATCATTGATATCCTGTCTTCAAGTATTGAGTGAGTGGGTGACTGAACAAGGAACGATTGTGAAATGCTACGTGGACAAATCTTCCTTCAACATTCAATTCAATGCAACAATTCACATACATTTGATGCTTAAAAAGAGTTCCACATTTTTTTAGAAAGTCTCCTTTCTTTTTTGCCATTTCACCAGCAGAAGCTTGATGCTTGTAGGAGTGAGTCCAAATCCAAACAACCCCATTTTGTTGTTATCCCTTCCCCATAAATCTGCGAAGGTCCCAAGGGACCCTAAAGAAAGACTACTTGCTTTCTCTTTCTTGTCTGCTTTCCACAGTACAACCGAGTTGTAACCATGCAGCGTCTTGCAAATACACTGAGAAAGAAAAAAAAGAAGAGTTACACAACCACCCAACCAGACAAAGGTTCCATAAAGACTCACAACTCAGCAAAACATGTAACTATTTCTGTTCTAGTCACACACATCGCACATCCTGATTTGGTTTCTGAAATGAATCCAACGTCGCCTGTACACCTGGATGCATAGAAATCGAACCCTGTCCAATTTCAGCTCTGTTACCCGCTACAACTACCACCAAGAGACCTGAGTCAGGAGGATAATCGGATTGAGAATGGATAAGTTACTAGTCACACCCAACTTGGTTACACTGATTCATCAAATTTGACGATACTACATAAAAACATCATATCACCTTATCCTCAAGAATTTGAGGATAAGATCTTTGGTGGGGAAAAGTGAAATCATTGTTTATTCCAACCAATATAACTTTAATCAAAAATGTTTATTTGAAAAAAAAACAATTTACTTCGAACCTAACCCTTTGACTAGGATTGGGACGTGTTGGGGACCTCGATAGCCTGCTGTCACTGTTCCTACTTATTTGTAGCCCTCGTTGAGCAAATGTGTATAAATATAAAATGATAACCTGCTCAGCGGGTTTTTATTGAATTTCGTAAATTGTAGGGATCCATCAGCAGGATTATTTTGTAAATTGGTAGCTATTTTGGGATGAAATCCTTAGTTCACATTGTTAAGGTTTGTAGTTCACGAACTCGCTTGCCTAAAAATAGATACCTCAAAATTCTTAGAAGTAGTTTTCAGATATTTATTTTGGAGGCTGAAGATTTATATTCGTCAAGTTTTCAAGAATTGAACGAAATCCATAAAGCTTTTAACGGTAATATTTGTTAGTTTACTTGATATCTAATTGAATGCAGCATTCTAACTTGCAAGTTATACTTCCATATCCGAAATATTTGGTATTTTCACCATCTCACAGTATGGACAATACTCACTCAGTGCCATTGCATTCCACTCCTACAGAAAAGAGAAAATACACAAAACACCAGCAGGAATCTTTTGATATGTAAATCGGGTGTCTCTTTAATTGCACCTCGTTCCCATCTCAAATTCAAACTTGACTTTCTCTTCAGAAGAAATAACCAAACAAACTTGGGCAGGCAATACTTTCCTTTCACCCGAACCCAGAAACACTAGCTTCTTCTGGGGCATGAAGTTTTATTATTTTTTGCTCACTACACAACTACAGACTACGACACTTCTCGTATTAAAACTGTTCTTACTGAGAGTTGAGAGTTTTGTTTGGTTTGCCTGCCTTCCTTCGTATCGAAAAGAAAGTCTGATGGGATGAAAAAGTGAAAATAAGAAGATGCAAACTTAACTTTCTATGTTTTGAGACTTATAAAGAAACGTTGAAACTTTTATCATTATTATAATGTAGCCAACACCAAGACGAGTGTTAGCGTCTCAAGGGATGTTTACAATGTGACACTGTACTATCAGTGGCGCATCACACCGAAAAAATTTCGATACAGAAAACTCAGTTGAAGTAGGAAAGTGGGAAGAAGGGAAAGTATGCAATTCTTACGAGGTTGGCCTTAAATTTGAGACGAGGGCAAGGGCAAGTTGGACAAGAACGGATTTGTTCCTGTTAGTGTAGACGCGTAATGTTGAACGTGCCATTAAGGGAGAAATACTGTAACAGCGTACTATCAAGCGTTTATTGTGTTCTCGCAATAATAATATTTTGTTTTAAGTCCGGAAGCACTTAACGTGTTTATGCCAGCTCATAATGAGACGTTGTATGGCGTGGTTGTACAGACATTTAATTACATTGCGTTATTGAAAAACTTTTGGTATATTGCGACTAAGACGGGCGAAAACCAAACAAAACGGGAAATATTCAATCTAATTTAGAATAATTTAATATGTTTGCTACCTGCAAATATTTTACTTTATATAAGTGGTTCTTGGTGGAGCTAAACATAATTATTATCAGGATATGCAAAATATTGAACACTTAACTGATAGGACACTTATACATTAGACATCGAGGTTATCCATTCAGTTAATATCTGTAAGTGAACTTGCGATGTGGATTTGGGTAAAATAATCAATTATTGGCAAATATAGTTCATTATTAGCTCACTCCTACTACTACGTAATTGAATGCATACACTTAAGCCAACATAAGGGTATTAACTTGGTTGACTCCACAAACAGTTTCCTGATTTGTCTGCGTCATCAAGGAACTAAATGGAGAAAGTTGTTTTCTTACGGTTGTAAAGTAATGAAGAGCGTTTTCAACTTGTTTTTCTGGCTGCGTCTTACTCTAGTATTCTCGTATTTCTTGTCCTGTATAACTTATTGCCATCATTAATAATGTAGCTATGATTTCTTCCTTCCTCTATCCTGGAAATACTTGAATTTTTCAAATTAATGTATACAACATCTCATAATTACGATTTAGTAGCTAGTACCACAACCAACAGACCAAAAGTTTTGAAGAAAGTCAGACTGGGCTGGTATGTATGTATTACAGTGGCCAAGGACCGAAATGGAGAAAGTGAGTGGTTTTCGGTAAAAGTAATTGCCTCCATTTATTTGGAGCAAGAAAAACATCTGTTTCATTAATTTTTATGAAATACATCCTAGTATTTAGTAGTTTATCAACAAGCAGACTTAGAAATGTGCCAGGCCAATGTGGCAAAAGAGTTGTATCTTCAAATTCTACTGTGGTTTTGAGCAATTTCCAAAGGAGATGAATTTCAATAGTTATAAGATTTCGAATGAATATTAGATGTAGTGTAATAACGTGGTATTAACCTTTTGACTTGTCTAAATTGTTGATGGTAAAATTGGAAGGTTGTCCTGCCATGATCTTGAAGGTCATGAAACATTGAACCCATATAGTTAAACAAGACTAGAGATATTTCGATGAAACTAGCAACCTAAGAAGATGTAAATAGATAACAATTACCACCTGTTGTTTAACACCTGGGATCCTAAATCTCGTCCGATTCAGGATTAATAACTGGACCAAACAAGGCTTGAAGGCCTGTAAAAAACTGTTGTCATCTCAAAATTACTACCAAGTTTATGTTATTGGTCTTTAACATTGTATAAAACTACCGACTAATGTTAGAAATTTATTAAAACCTTGCTAATATTTATGTCGTTAAACTGCTCGTTAGCCAGCATGCAAAATGAGATTCTGATGAATTTTTTATAAGATGAACTTTTTCTAAGAATTTACCCTTGTTTCAAGACAAATAGCCAACCTATGCATATGTACATAGTTAGTGATAGATTAGTAATTAATAAATTTGGATTCAAACTACTGCTATCGAAATATGCTTAAACGTGAAATACCATAATCTTTATATTTCTTTTCTTTTTTACAGCCGACGTATTATCCTGTACTGCCTCAATACTAAATCTATGGTATGTAATTCCACTTCCTTGCATTTGTTCACATTTAGCATTCCTTAATCACTAACTAAATTCCTTAATTACTTGACCTTCCAGTGCCATATCAGTTGACCGATACCAGGCTATAACTCGCCCATTGGAGTATTCCGGTGCATCATCTCCAAGGCGGATGTTGGTCGTGATTTTTTCAATATGGCTCTCTGCTGCCTGCGTCTCTCTACCGCCTGTTTTACTACTTGGCAATGAGCATGAAAACTACGATTGCACAGTATCCCAAAATTTCTGGCAAGTTACCCAATCCTTTACTATGTACATTGTAGTCTCACATCGTATCTTACTCTTAAATTATATTGCACCAAACCATCCCAAGTCAGCAGTGATAACCATCTCCAGTAGATCGGTTCCGTAACAGAGGCAGAGGTTGAATGTCACAAGTTTGACATGGTCATAGCCCAGTCGCGCATCGCGTCCTCACTTAATTTTATTTTAACAGAATAAATGTTCCTTTAAATATTAAACATCTCCTCATAATCGTTAGAACTTTGTACGCATTAGATTAGGTACGTACATTACCCACGTTTGTGGAAAGATACAAAATATTTTGGCAACCCGAATTTATCACCCAATATCCATTCAATGTACGCAAGCAGTTAAGTTTCATCTTTCATCTCAATCTTGTCTCGTTCATTGAATCGACTTCAACCCACAATTTCAAAATTAATTAGGCATGCCGACTAAATGATTGAAAACCGGTACGCCCAAATTCCTCTCTTTCACTAAGTGTTGTATCCGGTTAGCTCATATCGTGTTGCGTAATCGAGATGGAGAAAATGTTTACTAATTTTTGCTTAGCTTATAGCTGGGAAGAAAGTTGATAAATTCTTGTTTAAAGGCACTTAGCAGAACAGTAATGGATTTGAAGCGGATGTTAGAAGTAAGGGTGGAATTTATTATGACAATTCAATCGAGATTTCTTTCGCAACTAGGAGCGATTAAATATCGTTTGCTATTTTGTTGTAATAAATTTTACTCCATGTCTTGGACGTAAAACAGACCAGTTCTGGTTAGTTACTGGTACCAACGGTTGGCAGAAGTTGGCCAGAAGTTATCGCCACAACACGTGATAAGCTGGTATGTTGGCCACATTCTATCTTCTGTGGGGTACATGAATAAGTGTTATTTTTATTCGGAATCGCAGCAAATATGTACCAACCGCAAATGTAACGTAATGTGCGAACTAGTTTATTTATTTATGTGTGAAACATGCATACCATGCCACAGCACAAAACAAAAAAATAGCTAACCAAACATCATCACTGCAAAATATAATGAAGACACATAAGTAGGAAACGGTGGAAAGAAGCTTTTAGTGTTTTATTTCACATTTTGGTTTGTGGTGTACAGAAGTTTGTTTGCGGTGGTATACATAACATATCAAAAAGGACGGACGGCTCCTTCTGTTCCTAGTTGTTGAAGATGTTAATCATCACAAGTCATAATAATGAGCAACCTTCCTGACATGCATTTATTTAATGGATGGAAATTTGGCTGTGATTTCATTCCATACGTTTCCAAAGAGTGTTGTATGTACGAGCATATTTTATTAGAGTAAATAGATAAATAGACAGTCGGATGAACGTGTTTCACTCAATAGAGTATGAATACTGATGAAGTGCATGAACCATTACCACTGCCTAAGTGCAATTACTCACAGTGTCAGCTATGCCATGTCAAGATTACAACTGAGTGACCCACCTGCCTGGGAGGCGTCGGCAAATTTTTAAATTGTAAATAGTTTCACCAATGCACATTTTACCAGTAACTTCTGTGTTCCAGATCCTGACGTGGTATTCTACAAATTAGAAAGAATTTAGTTTGATGGTCATGTGATGCCCATCCTTGTGATTAAAATTAGCATTAGCCGCACTCTTCTTAATTTAGTACACTTTGTCCGCCAACCTCGCCTTGAGTCTGAAACCCAGCCCTAGTCATTTTGATACTAAATATTGCATGAAAGAGCAATTTGCTGTTTAGTCGTAAAGAAAGATTTCATCCTGGAAAGGGTTAAGTGGGATATTATCCTATATAATATATAATCCTCGGGGGAGGTGGAAGAAAGGATAAAGATGGAGGATAGGATGCCCTTTGGTGATTGTTGCTTCCTTGGGTGAACTGTTGGTGTGATGTAGTTGCTTTTACAGCTGAGATAAAGATAATATAAATATACCACATAAACCCATTGAGAAAATGTATTATTCAAGCTTTCCTTCTACCAATTTAACCAGTAACACTTAGAGTTTAGGGAGAAGGGAATTGTGGAGTGGAGGATTTAGTAGGTAATTGTTTGATAGGATGACTTTCTCTTGTGGTATTTTTATATGAGAGTTTAGGTGAGTGCTTCACTACTTTCCTTAAGAAATGCAGATTAACTTACCTCGACATATGTGTTATCTACATCTACTCCTTCGACAACAGTTAAGATAGGTCAATGCATTGAATGAAGATAAGATTGGCTGGAATGACTTACAATCTTAAGTACTTGGAAGCTTTTTTTATTTTCACCGTGCTTTGATCCCACTGACTGACTTACATTTCCTGTGTCCATTATAAATACAGTGTTTTAATAAATTAACTATGCATTACTAAAATTGTTCCGTGATATGATGTAAGAACTTTGCATTTTTGCATAAATTTCCTCCGGGGTGATTAGATTAGTAAAGTCTGTCGGACTAGCTGACAATAACGGAGAAAGTTCTCGCATCGGAGCAAAGTGCTGTTTGTACAGAACATTGTTCTAAATTAAAATAAACCCTTGCAAAACGGTGAACAAAGCTCGGCCGTTTGGAATATATACACATTTACTGCATTTAGGCTACTATTGTAATTGACGATTCTTGAAACATTTCGAGTGCATTTGAATAATATGACAAAATAGGAAACATTAAACAATTAGTATGTTATGAAACGGACGTTATGAATGATAATTTA
>JAAXNX010001951.1:0-15373 GCA_036491905.1 Folsomia manolachei | reverse complement strand
GTTGTGAGTATAGGATTGAAAAAGTATTGGAAGGAGGAGGAGGATAGATTGCTTGTGTTTTTGACTCTCAATCAAAAGTTGGATCCAATTTTAAAAAGATGGTTTCAACTCCAGAAAGGAAATTGTAGGCTTCATTTTAGGGAATATAGGGAAATAAATGAGTTGCCGGCAACATAACAGGGAAGTAGGAGAAAGTAAAGCTAGGAGGTAACAGGTTCCATCAAAAACACGACTTTCTCTTGGTTGGCTGACTCTACATTACGTTAGTGAAATGGCTCAAATTAGAAAAATACGGGGAAAGTTTGAGAGAAAGGAAAAAATAGAAACATGGTGATTTCCTGTGAACAAAAGTTTGTAGAGTACGTGGAACTAGATTCCAGGTAGTTGTGTCGGTATTTTGGATTAATTGTTGCCAATCAGAAGATGCATAAATGAGCATTTAACCCATATGTGGATGTTAATGAGGTGTTTTTTGCACTAAACAGATTTTGGTTACGGCAACAATCTGCCTCCGATAAATTAGCAATGATTGCAAAAAGTGGTCTTTAAAAGTATCGGGATTTCCAGTAACCGACAATTATTTAAGTAATTCTTGCTTTTTGCTCGGTTTAGCACGGATTTATTTGTAAAAAGGTTAAATGCCACAAAGCACCCGGACTAATTTCCATTCCAATCTGGAGTTGGGAGAAAGTTTCCTGGATTTCCGGTCTCAAACCCAAAGTTGTTCTTGAAGAAGTTGGTAACAACAAGTTTTGTTTTCTTTGTTTGACCAAAGCAGTCCAACTTCTTCCCACAAATGTTTTTGTTTTCCGTGAGAAAGGAAAAGGGAGAGAAAGCGGGGAGAGAGAGTGATCCGATCAAAGTTTTTTTTGGGAGAAGTCTTTACCCGACAGAGAAAGTTTTTTGGGGAGAAAAAATCCAGCAATTGGAATCCTATTCATTTCAGAGGCGTCTGAATTTAACCCGGGTATCTTTTGAGTTGTGTCGTTGTCTGGTGAAGCTGTCTATTTTATTTCAATCGTCAGCCTTGACTTTCTCCCTCCGGGGATGAAGGAAGAGGTCATTGGTCACTGGTGTCTTTTGTAGAGTTAGGAAGAATAATGGCAATATTTTTAAACAGAACTTTTCAAGAAAGGTTTTGGCAGCTTTTGGTCCGGAAATTGGGTGTGGCTAGGAAATTAGTCGTGCTTAATCTGAACAGATTCTGTTGTGGTGGATTCTAAAGGTATTTTAAGGAAGTAAATTGTAAAAAGAATTAAAAAGACAATACGTTACTTGGCTATTTGTTAATCTTCTCTTGACAAAGTTTTAACAGAATGTGGTGTTTACTAAGAAAACAAGACAGGACAATGAAAACATTGTGCTTTCTCCGGGATTGAAAAGATGTTGGGAAAGGAGCAGACTTTGTTTTGATTCTGGAAGAACAGTGATTATAATTTGTAAGCCAGGTTGTGGCCGGGTTTCCCAAAATACACGGGTTTTTTGGCGTTTGTATGAACTTTGTTAAGACACTTTTTTTTGGACAACTCCTCCTTTTACGTCCACAAAGTTTAAATCGTTCCAATAAATCAAATCTGGAAAGTTATTGTCCCCGGAATCTCTCCTTTGGGAGGGACGCCCACCCAAGCAGTGTAATTTGCTATCAGTCCATAATTCTGGAGTCTCTGGTAGAAATTCTGTCTCCGTCAAAATAACGACGAAACAAAGTTGACACAAAAAATGTCTTGGCGTCAAAATTACTGAGATTCTCCTCCAATTTCAGGAATTTGTAAAAAAGTTATCACCCAAATTAAGAAGAAGAGAAAGGCATAAATTTCCCGGAGATAAAAAAGTAACAAACTTCCAAGTCTGGAATTTACTCCAGTTTCTTTTTGGCAATAAAATGTTCTCCAAAGAATATTTTACATTTATTTACCGTCTCGATTCCCATCCAGATCCAGATTTATTTGGGAGAAAGCATCCCAAAATTGGCTCGTGTTTCTGGAGTTTTAATCTAAACAAATATTGGATGTCTGGGAATTTTGGGATTTTTATTACCTGCACATTGCTTTCTAGGAGAGAAAGTCGATGGGATTCTCTCAAGGCAATATTGGAATACGGAGAAAGTTTGTGGAAAAAAAGCCAGTTAGGTGTATGTGGGTATTGATAGGTTCTAACGTCTCCCAATTAAGGAATGACTTGTTATTCAGACACTCTTAGACTTTAAGTGTGTGAGATTTTTGTACATTTTACAGTAATTCGCGACAATTTCGCAGATTCTTCTCTCCAATCATGAGCTAACCTTGGTTCCATCCTCGAAGGCTGTTGAAAAATGCATTTTTCCTCCCTCGAAGTCGTGGTGGTGACCTTGATAACCCTATTTTTGGAAGGAAGCTCCTCCCCAGGTTCTAAATCTCTCGTAAAAATCGGAGTCCTCGCCCCAGAAGCCGCTCTCTCCCCCATGGAGCAATATTCCATGTCCAAAGTCCTCCCTTCGATAATGCTGGCAGTAAAGAGTGCCCGGATTTCGGGTCTCTTACCCGGCTGGGAGTTTGAGATCCATGCCCGCAACACAAACTGCTCTTCAACCCTGGGTCCACTGGCGGCGTTTGAGTTTTACATCAACAAATCCGCGGATGTTTTTCTGGGTCCGATGTGTGATTATGTGATCGCACCTGTGGCGCGGTATGCGGGTTATTGGGGCATTCCTGTGCTTACGGCGGGGGCGCAGGTGAGTCGCGAAGAGAGTTGGAGACGGGATAAGGTCTTGAATAAGACGTTTTTTCATAGGCGGACGCATTTAAACATAAACAGGACCAGTATCCGACGTTGACACGGATGGCGGGGAGTTATGCACTGGTGGGAGAAGCGTTTTACGCGATTCTGGCCAGATTTGGGTGGCGACATGTCGCGCTTTTTTATCATAATCATGCCGTGGGGTCGGGAAAAGGTGGGAGAATATGGAAGAAGCGGCAATAATGAGTGTGTTTGGTTTTGAATGGTGTCTGTTTTTAGGACATTCTCTTTGCCATTTTTCCCTGGGGACGATATACTCGGCGCTGAATAATACTCCGGTGCATAGAAGTTTTGATGAGACGGCGGAGAATTTTAATTTTCATGACGCTCTCAGATCCATTGCTGTCCACGGCACGGAGTGAGTTAATTTAAAATGGTAGATGTGTCACAATAAGTGACATGGAATTGCCAGTTTACTGCTAATAAGTGTCAGAGCATGTGTCACACCAGTGTCGGCTTTGTTTGATAAACCTTTGCTTATTCTATTTCGCAATTAAGTTATTATAAGTTGGATGCGGATTTCATTAAGTTTCTGTCCTGGAGAAATTCCTGGTTTTATTTTATATTTCCCAATTTTGATTATGATTTGATCTCCAAACCGCAGCTAAGGCGGGTCCTGTCCCGCTCCCGGGTTGCTCTTTGTGGTTGACTTGCTTTGTTCCTTTGTATTTCATGCTTGATCGATTCCATTTGAAAGTGAGAGTGGAAATGAAAGGCATCAACCAAATACCACAGCCACAAAACAATCTATTGCCTCCAAGCAGCAAAGGAGAAAGTTCTCCAGGACAAGTTATCCAGGATAACTTTCACTTTCCAGGTGTTGCATAAAAGGGCGAAGGATGATTTCCCTTGGAAAACAGTGAAACAATGTCCTGTGATTAGCTGGGTGTCATCTTGTGACGACATTGTCAAAAATAGTGGCATTTTATTGCATTCCAGCACCAGTGGCATGTTGATCTTCAGCAGATGCGAGTCGCAGGACAAGATGTTTACCCTTCTGGAGAAATATGAGCCTTAAACTTGTCTGTGGGTGGGAATTGGCAGTGAGAGGAATGTGTCCTGGAATGGAATTGAGGAAAACATGAATATATTTGAAGCCTCTTGTAACGAGAGTGGCGTTCAATCTGAAATCGTGGAGATTTCATATAAAAGTAAATAAGTCCGCAGTCGTGAGTTGACATGAAAAATACTTGAACACGGAGCCCGGGTATCGCTCACAATTCCAATTTTGATCGTGGTTTCAAGCTTTCCTTGCTTTGCTTGCTACAAACATTTGCTTTGCCCACAAATAACATGTTTATGTTTGAATTGTAATTCTGGCGGAGTGAGGTAAAGGAGTTGGAATGTTTTTATTCCAGTTGTCGTCCTCTGCGCGTCGCCACCGAAGGTGAGAGAAATCTTGTTGGCGGCTGAAGAGCTGAAAATGGTTTCTTCCGGAGAGTATGTCTTCTTCAATGTGGAGCTGTTTACGAAGTAAGTTTAGCAGATAGGTATGAATATTGGGTGAGATAATGAGGAAATGTATCGGACGCTTGGATTCGGAGCATTAGACACTGGTGGGGTAAGAAGGGTACAGAGATTTGCTGGAGTTTCTCCAGAAATCCCATCAGTGTCAATGTCACGGGTTGAGAGTGTTTCAATGTGACAGAGGAGAGTGGGCTCTGTTACCCGGACGGGGTTACCCGGGCGGGGAAAGTAGTGATTTTATGAGATTCACTCGACTCAAAATTGCATTTACTTTGAATTCTTGGTGAATTGAATTCATTTATTTTTTTATTCCTTACCCAAATTTCGGAGTTTCTGCTCCGGGAGGGCAAAGTCTTTCTTTAATCTCCCGAGAAATCAAGACACATTCATTCACTGGAGCTTTGTTTCCAGTCAGATTTCTATTAGATCCGAGTTTTTCTTTGAGTTTGTACAAAAAGTTTCTTTTATTTTGGTTGAATGTAAATTGTTAGATTCCGGGTAACCTTGTTAAAACCCGGGTTTTTTTGTTTGATTACAGTTTAAAAAAGGGTTATAAACCTTGGGAAAATCGTAATGACACGCTAGAAAAGAATTTGAGAGCACGCCGCGCTTACGAGGCTGTTCTTACGGTGACGGTACGTCCACCTCCGGATTCGGATGATTACAACTCGTTCGACGCCATGGTTAAGGAGAAGGCGATTTCGAAATTTAACTTTTCCTATGGGGACGAGCCTGTGAACCCGATTGTCACGGCGTTCTACGATGCCGTCATACTGTACGCGATTGCACTCAATGAAACCCTGGAGGCGGGTGGGAGTATTGGGAATGGGTCCGAGATAACGATGAGGATGAGAGGGAAAACGTTTCAAGGTGAGGAATTCGGGGAGTTGGAGGAATGCGGGGGTTTATGGGAAATAATAAAATGTGGGAGAAAGTGCAAGGCCTTGGGATTTGGGTGAGACAAGTGGTTAACAGAGTTAAGGAGAGGAACGAAACAGTAAAAAGTTGATGATATGACATGACTGGATTACTTGACCAATTGAGAAAAGACTGACCAGCTGGAATACTGGGAAGAATTCTAGAATTTTAGAGAAATTGTGGAAAGGAGGAGAAAGTTGGGAGTGACGGTTTTTAGGATATATCAAATATTCTTGGGAAATTATAATTTAATCCCGAAAAACAGGGTGGGAAACGGAAATATAGTGACCTGGAGTGGATGGAGACATAAATAAAAATAAGGTGAAAGCAAGGAATGTTAGAGGAGAAGAGAGCAGTCTCAACTGGAGTGGTTGGTGGTCCATAAATGGAGAGAAAGCAAGAGAAAGGAGAAGGTGAACTTTCCCAGGAGTGGAATACATGGTGGGAAATTGTTCCCAGAGGATGAACTGACTAGGGTTCCCAGGCACAAATGTAGATTTAGTACAAGGCTTCCAGTTTTAGTCGAGAAACTAGTTCATCTCCTAATGCAACCTTTTGTACTCCAATAAATGTGTGGAACATGTGTGTGACCACATCCCCAGTATATTTGTGTTATGAGTAAGTGGAGGTTTTGTGACATGGAGTGAGATTTTTAGGCTATTTAAGGTTATAAATGTGCAGAGTAAGTAAGTTTCTTAGCTTGACTCAATTTATGGTGACGTGAGTGAACTGTCTAAAAATAATGGTCCACCCTAAAATTTGTTTGGTGAGGTTAAACTTGAGGTAATGTAAATATGGAAGGTTAGGAATTGTTTGACATTTATGGGAACTCGGGAATAATGTGGGACTCAGTCTCCCATTGTTTTTGGGATAATGATAACTCAAACAAGGGAAAGTGTTTGGTTGGAGAGATAAGGAAATGAGGCAGGACTAAATTTATGACGTAACTTAGCCTGAGATAATAATGAGGACAGGATTAGGGAGAGACTCTAATTTAGTGGGTTACTCCAGAACACTGGAATGGAACCAGAACTGTCACCAGTGTCCTGGAAAGTTGTTCAGTTCTAAAGAGGAGAAAGCATCTTAATTAGAGTGAGGTTAATCCAAAGGTGACAGGTTTGGGAGCTGAGTTACTTGAGGTGGTCTAATTGCTCGGTGTTTCATTAAAAGTCTTCTAATTTTGGCAGGGATCACGGGAAATGTGAGTATAGATGAGAACGGGGACCGAAATGCGGATTATTCTTTACTGGATATGAACCCGGAAACTGGTGTCTTTCACGTGAGTAGCGAGTCTTATCAGGGAGAGATAACTAATTTAGCTGGGATCACATTTCGATCCATTAGCAAAGTGGGAGTGATATTGAATCCGTTTGGTTGGTTTGTCCAGGTGGTGGCACATTACTCGGGACGGACCAAGTCAATTATAGATGTGGAGGGGACAAAAATCCATTGGGCTGGAAATAGGGCGACGTGGCCACCGGATACGCCCAAGTGTGGATTTGATGGGACTGGGTGTCCAAGTAAGTGACTAGCAGTGTTCGGGATATATTGTCCTGGACATTGTTCTGGATCAAATTTGTGAATGGTTGGCCTGGGATTTGGACTTGTGCAATATTTTCCAGGGCACACAAGTGCATTGTTTTAGTTTGAAGAATGGTTTGTAAGTGGATGTTGGTGTTTATTTGTTTTGTTTTGTAATTTTGCAGCCATGCCTCGCTACGTGATTGTGGTGATTGTTCTCAGCTCCGCGTTGGTCATCATGTTGATAAGCTTCTTCTTTATTTACAGGTAAGACAAGTGTTATTTATCACAAACTGAGTGGATTGGATGACCGGCAAAGGAATTTGCATAAGTTTCATGGGTTTGCATAATTATCCATGTAATTTATGTGGCATAAATTATGTGTGACCTGGATTGGTATCGCTATGGATCCAATAACGTATTGCTATGTTATGGAAAGGTTATTAAAATAGTGCATGTCCGAAGGATTAAACCTAAAATTTAAAAGGTCACAAACTTGTATTTATGGATTTATTTTTGTTCATGCAATAGATCTTGGGGTGCACGGCTGGTGACTATCCCATGACCGTGGCGATGACGCTATCTATTCTGGGCCTCGTCCCCATAGGTTAAATTAGCTGCTTACAAAAAACTCTTGTTTTAAAGGCTGGCTCGGTGTCAGAATTATGAAAATTGCATAATGAAATAAAGTTAGTTGTTAATTGCACATGATTTGTCTCATCTTGCCTCTTTATTGGCATTTAACGGCATTTACTTAGGACACATTTTCTTAATCAGCATCAAATTATCGTTTTGAACCTTTAAATGACATTAACTCTTTTGTTATTCACCTTGATAAGTGGTGGCCTTATCATAAATAGTAAATTATTAATACGGGCTGTCTCCTGCCCAAAAAGTTGACATGATTTGTCCCACACATTACTCTGGAACTTGACAATTTGAAGCTGTTCCTTGAAAATGAGCTCCATACTCCAACCAGTTCTCAAATCCTTCTCATATTTGTTCTTTTTATACTCAAAGAGCCACCAAACTCTTTCAGAGAAAGCAAGAGAAAGTTATAGAACTCGGGAGTTGATCAGTATTCAGCTCACAGAAGGATTATAGCCTTCCTTCCACGAAGGAAGTTAGAAGTTTCATCTTTATCCAGACAGTCAACTGGTGCTGTGCTGTTGGTATTAAATAAGTCTAGAATTACTTGGACCAAGGATGAAGCTAGGGATGAGAATAAGTGAGCTGAAAAAAGATGATTCCGGCCCATTGATAATTTTGTCTGACTTTTGGACAGGAATTGAATCACTTTCATTTCTCTGGCTAAATTGGTAAAGAGCAGATTAGAGACTGAGACAGAATTGAAACTGGAGCAGAAAAGTCTGGAAGGAAGTTTCGTCGCCAAATATGCATTTTGCTGGAGAAAGTTTGGAATATTGACAAAAAATAGTTGTGTGCTCTTAATTTGACTCATTTCACGCCATAATTATTCTTCACTTAGGAGAATGTATTGAAATTCGAAACCATATTTTTGTCGGCTTTCTCCTTTCTCTTGACTGACTCTCAGAGACTGACACAAGTTGTCAGATTTAGGGCAAGATTCCAGCCCAGCCTCCTGCTGCTTTAGTGGAGGACAAAATAAAATAAAATTGGATTTGCTTACGTTTTTTACATGATTTTCTTTCTGAGGAAGAGAATGCACAATTTGATGGGAGTCCTGTTAAATAACAGCTTTCTCCTTCACGCGTCAAGTTCACAGCGGGGCTGGCGACGGGAATCTGTTCTAAAGAAGAATCTTCTTGAGACATTTCCTTAACTTTGCCTTTATAAAAATTGAATTTGTAGCCGACAAGCAACAAAGGAGAGCGAGGACAAAGTCTGCTTTCTTTAACGAGGTGGTGACTCCGAGGAAGAGTTAGTAACCTGAGGGTGGGTGTCTTACCTTATCTGGTGTGAGAAGAGGTTGAGGTTTTTTTTAAGAATTTTGAAGGAAACAGCGATAAAAGGAACAACAATAGAATTCTGGAGAGAGTTGAGTCATTGTGTGAGGTATGAGGAAAGTTAAGTAAACGTGACTTTTTGACAGGATTCTAATTCTGGGAGCTGTTTTAACCATGCAAATTGCATTTGTCAACAGTTCCTAGGTTTGGTGGTGGGTCTGGATAGAGGAGAAAGCAGAGAAAGTGGAGAAGGTATCTGAGAATGGAGTTGATTTGGAGAGAAGCTCTTTGAATTAATCATTGACTAGAGGAAGGAACATGTGGGCAAAGGAGACTGGGACAGATATGTGCATTGTTCCATTCACCTGAGTAATGTGAATGTGAATGGAAAGTTCGTTTAGCTGGCGCCAGTGTTTTAATTGATTAAGCCAATTTCTAGTCCTTTATCAAATTAAATTACAGATACTCTCAGGAAGAGCAAGGGGAGGATGATTGGAGATGTGATTTAGTTCGGTTCGGGGACAATGCAAGAAAGGGATAGCTTTCATTGGGCTGTTTGTCCTTGGTCAAGTTAGTCTGCTAAAATTTGCAGGTTTACGTAATTTGCGAAATTTTGGCATACCCGGATTCCGAAAGAAATTGAATAAGGACACCTGTTGACCTGTAAATCTTGTAATTTTGCCCAAGAATTTCTAGTACTTGACAGGAAACATGAATCTTCACCAAATTTTGGGAGTGGTTGAGTATTGCTCAGTTGAGTAATGAGACAAAGAGCTGGAAGGGCTGAAACTTGTAATTTCTGAAAAGTTTCCTCATTGATGTCATAATTTGGGTGTGATATCTCCCCGAGAAAGTTGGAAGTCAGTGTCAATCATCTATCCAGATAGCGTCAGTCAAACTCCTGGGAAAGTAAAGTCATCAAAGTTTTTTGTCCTGGGCTGGCTCCGTCTCCACATTAATTGTTGATAACTTGATTTGGTTTGTGGTAATTTCCTCTCTAATGGAATTAGCGGGTAAACTTTGGTGATAATTGATTTTTCCGGAGTTTACTTGCCGTTCTAATTGCGCAAATTTTGTGTCTGCACTAATGGGAACATTAAACAGGCGGATTTACACAAATTGCGCATTCAGCAAAGTAATTAAAGCGGGTGGCACTTGAGAGAGTAGCAATATTTCAGGAATTTTAATGGAGAAAGAACATAAATAACAGGAGACAATTGTGTTAGGCAATTGTGTGAAGACAAAGGAAATGGAAATGTCAGAGCAAAAGACAATAGGATAGAGTAAACCAAATCAGGACATCTTTGGATGGAATGGTAACCCAAATTAAATTTAAATCCTATGCAGATAAGAATGTAGGTTGTGGTGTGGTCCATATTTTAGTGGGATTGTGTAAAATGTGAAGTTTTCTCTTAAAGAAATTGCAACTGATCCTTAAGACTGGGAGTAAGGCTGTTACAGAAATCTATGTAAATGTGAGTGTGCCCTATTTGGGCTGGCTTTCTCTGGGAGAAAGTTTGCTCTTGCTATTCGTAAGAATGACACATTGCCATGTGACACATTACCGTGGGACGGAGAGAGGAAGTAATGTTGTCATTTTATTTGGTGGAATTTTTCCGGTTGCACATCGCAAATGTTGCTGGGAATGACCCAGGGAATGAGGGTCATTACAGGATTGTTTCTACCCGACCGAGTTTCTGGGGTAGTAAAGTTTAAAAGAGTCCAAAGCCATTTGAAGGAAATGATTGTGGGGCTAAGCTGAATTTAAAGGAGTCCAAATCACGATATGAGGCTAAATCGTTGCAACTTTCTCCCAAGGATTTAGCTTTCTCTTTCCACTAAGTTAGGAGGGTTGGTGCTAAATAAATATTCAGGATTTCTTTGTAAACAGTTTCCAGGAGTTGGTTGGGTATGGATTTGATACAATGGGAGGAAAATAGTTGGAGAAAGTTGAGTAAAGTTAGGCCCCAGAATGGGAACCAAGTTACCATATTTTGGAGTGGATAAGGAAAAGTTGGCCCTGTTTTGTGGGTGAGAGTGGGATAATGCTCTGATTTCCATCAATATGTTATGTTTGTGGATAGAAAATACATTTTTTTATGAACCTACTCCCTCTGGAATGCTAAACAGGGCAAAATAAAGAATAAAGCACGGAGACACATATTCATTCCGCTCACGTAACAATAATACTTTTCAAACGCCCGGGTTCCAAATGACACCTGGAAGTTACTTCCAGGAAAGGTGTACAATAAATTCGGGTATTTTCCGTATTTTGGACCCAGTTACCCGATACAATTTGCATGCTCAATAATCTACCCGCACCCGTACAAGATTGATGAGTAAAAAAGATTGTCAAGTGAATTGAATTATTTTTAAAAAATGAAAAGGTTTTTGAGCCAAAAAGACTGGAAATATCGTTCCGAATGGTTTCAGAAGCCATTGTTCCCATTTCGGGGACAAAGCCGGGATTTTTTTGGGAAATGATTGAAGTTGAAATTAAAATGTAATCCGGATTGAAAATGACCTTTTCTTTTTTTTTAATATTGCAGGCACTACAAGCTGGAAGCGGAGATAGCCTCGATGACTTGGAAAGTTTGTTGGAGTGATGTTATCATGAAAGGGGGTGAAAGTGGGAGGGGTAAACGTGGCTCCCTCACCAGTGTGGGGACGCAGAGGAACTCTCTCATTGTAAGTGGGAGGAGGTGGCAGCAATAATTGGGCTATTGTTGATGATATTTGGGTGGTAATTGGGTATGAATGTAGGATATAAGAGAGAGACACAGAAGTAATTATTCGGGCTTTGTTTTCTTTTAATTAACCCCATTTATGGGGACAAGAGGGAAATTAGGAGAGTTGGGATGGATCCGGGTATTTACGGGTTCTCTCAGTGAGTGGTTAGTTTGCATGGAATATTCAGACTGGGTGCTTGTTTTAAGGAAATGCGTCTTATCTTGATATTTATTTAGGAAGTATTGATTTGGTAATGTTACAATTCTTGGAAGGTAGGAAATGTTGAAGGATATTTTGTAGTCCAAGTAATCTAAGGGAATGAATATGAATACCTTGTTCAGGATAATTTGGAGACCTGCAAGGTCACAGAAGTAGAATGGAATGGGATCTGCATTTTTTGTTAAGGATCTCAAGTTTTTATGGCATTAGTTATGAAAGTAGTAAAAAAACAATGAGCGGAGCATATTTCATAAAGATAAGGATTGATACAGATGCAGATTAGGGCAGCATTCAGTAAAAAGGCACAACTTTTTTGTAAAGAATTCTTATTTTTATCAGGCTTTGTTACTCGAAATGAGGGCAAAGGAGCTATTAAGAAAGTTCTGGGCTCACATATGACTTTTTGATAGGTTCTGAATTATACCTTGTCAGGTTGGTCAAGGACACCGATAAGTTATCGGCGATAACCTTGTTTCACGCTCTCCAGAAATCCATCAATGTCACCCAAAAAATCTTTGTAAAAGTTTCCGAATCATATTTTCCATTAATTTCTAAATTTTAGAGCACCTACTCCGCCGACTCCCTCGCCATGGCGGCCACAAATAAGCAACTCTTCGTAAAAACTGCGGTGTACAAGGTAAGACGGTTGAGATTTGTATTAGCTTTATATTACATGAGGAATGGGATCATTTATTCATTTCATGACCCATTCACCGGGAACTGCACCACTCTTACCCGGGTAGTATCTAAGTAATTCACAACCTTTTCCAGGGAAGTATCATGGCCATCAAGAAGATTAACAGGAAGATTGAACTGACTCGTCCACTCCTCCTGGAACTGAAAAGGGTAAATAATTCGGGTTTTATGGGACATCCTGGAGAAAAGTAATCTCTAATATTTTTCCAGATGAAAGATCTGCACCACGAGCATCTCGTCCGATTTATCGGAGCTTCTGTGGATCCTCCACATTGCTACTTTCTCACAGAGTATTGTCCTCGCGGAAGTTTGCAGGATATTCTGGAAAATGAGCAGTTGAAACTGGACTGGACCTTTAGATACAGTTTGATGCATGATATTGTGAAGGTGGGTAACTTAGAAGTGAGAATGTGGCATGATTTCAGAGTTAATACCCGGTTTTTTAGAGGTTTCATTAAAATTCGGGTCGGGTTTGAGTCCCAATTAAAAAGTGACTTAAATTAAAAGTGCTTTTCACTGGAGAAAGTAAACAAGGCTGTAGAGTTATGGGTGGAAAAAAGAAATTTAAGAATTAGGAAGCTTTCACCCAATTTCCGGGCAGTGTTGGTTCCAAATTTAAATGGGTTTTTTTTTGTAGTAGACTCGGCACTTAATTACAGTTTAGTTTCTGGGGTTCAGGCCACAAGTTGGGGATGAGATTGGCTGGCTAGCTTGTGTGTCCCCTGGGAATAGAGTAATGTGACCTAATAGTTTTTGTAGGGCGGGTTACAACCCAATACCCGGGATAAAGTGAAGGTGAAAGTTGGTTAAGAAACCAGGTCCCAGAGCAGGGAATACGCCACTTACTCCGAATCTTGAGAACTTTCCCCAAAGGGAGGGAGAATGATTACAATAATGGGGCCATTCCTCATTATCACGGAACAATTTGAGTCTTACTCTGACACGGATTTTGGTGTTTTAGCCATATTTTAAGAAAAGAAGACGGGTTTTCCATAATGGACACAATTTATATTCATTCATGGAGAAAGGAGGCATTTCCCGTGTTTTGCATTGCGTCTCATTTCCTACCTCAAATTGTTTGAAACTTGTTCCATTTCCACTTGAATAGTTTCCTTATTACAGGAATTGACATGGGGAGAAAGAACGTCATTATTTTCCAAGTATTCATCTCATGGAGATCCATTCTCATCAATATTTCCACTCCATTTCGTAATAAACACTCAATTTAGTCGGAATTGCATTGATTTTTCATTCTGTAAGAATGCCACGTCCGAGTATTGTATTCCTGGCAATGGTTACGGTTATGGCGGACTTTGTCTGGGATGGGAAAGTATCACTCATCACATCACTAGCTTTGTAGTATTGATTTGTCGGGGTATTGCTGAATACCCGGTATTGCTGAATTTCCGGTGATTACCATTCTGACAAAAAGAGTTCCGGAAATTGGCAACAATCAAGGAATGGGTGGGAACAATGGATGGATTTTATGGGCTGCGAAATTCGCGAATCTAGTCTGATTCCGGGGTTTAAAGGCGCCTGGCATTGCCTGCGGGCGTATGTGTCTTTGATAGAGAAAGTTTTAGTTGCTACCCCACTGGTGGAGTAAAGTCATTAAATATTAACAAGTTAAATGGTGCGGTGTGCCACTGGAAGGCTTCATTCATGGAGAACGGGTTCAAAATTTGTGTTAACTGAGGCAGAAGGTGGGTGGGTGGCCTCTAAATTATGGAGAGGTGAGACAAAACCAGAGCTAAAATTGTGAGGTTCAGGAGAAAGTGGGGAAAGCAACCTTGGCTTCATTTAAAGGTTAGTGAATTGAGTGTGGGATTTAAAGGGAGAAGAGAGAGGTTCAATTCATTTCCAATCAACACTAAGGCCGAGTTGACAGGGAAAGTGAATGGAGTGAAAGCTGGGAGGGGTGGGGTGTTTTTGGGGAAAGAGGCAAAATCATGCTTTATTTGGAGAGAAGGAATGACAGGGTTTGATATTTAATGGGTAAATGTCTGGAATCTTGTGGTTTGGATGTCAAATTTCAGAGAGACTCAAATTTCTTGGGCAAGATTGTCTGGGAAAATGGGTTATTTTACAGTTTTGAGGTAGAATATTTCGCAATTTTTACCGTATTTAGAGTAGATATTGGCTTATCGTCACTTATCGACGTGCTTAAATTCTAAATAATGTAAACTAATTTAAATTGCTTGATAATTTGATTTCCAGGCAATGCACTACCTTCACGGAAGCGAGATTCGATCCCATGGCAATCTCAAGTCCAGTAATTGTGTCGTGGATTCCCGATTTGTGCTTAAAGTCACCGATTTCGGACTCCATTCCCTTCGTGGATCACCTCTCGATGAGGGAGAGGAAGCTGGGTCTTATGCTTTTTGGAGGAGTAAGTAACATTTTATATATTTCTCTCATATTGGTTGCTAAGCAACAAAGGCATCCTACATTAATTGCGAGGATGGTTAGAGATCTCGTTATTTTTCCGGTACATTTCATATCTCTCTCGTTTTGAGACCAGGATTCGGAGCTTCTTTTAAGACAATGCCCGGACATGGTTTTAGGTCATAACTGGCCAAATTTTGGATTTTAAAGTTGCCAAAGTTCCCTGAGACTTTTAAGGGTTAATGAAATAATGTTTTCTGACTCGGACTCTCTTCCAAATGTGGAAAGAGTGAAGTGAGAAGTTTTCCGAATTTAATTAGTGTATTCCTCCTCCTTCAGTCTCATTAATTTCAATTACCTCACAGCCAAGTTATGCGGATGTAAAGTTTGTGGAGGAAACAAGTAAATGTGGACTCAAGTGGAACAAGTCTTTACAAAGTTTGGCCCTTGTGAAGTTGAAAGGAGCTGGTGAAAGGGAGTGAAAGTGAGCTGGAGAAAGGCAACAATTAGAGGTGAGTGAGTCTGGGACAGGTGTGCTCTTTGTTGGATGGGTTCACACATGACTGGTGGAGATGGAGAACTAAGTTAGGGTTGAGGGAGGAGGATGAGATTTAATTCATTTAATTAAAAATGGAGGTGATGATCCAGTTGGTACAGGTATTTGGGGGCAGAGTGGGGATGAATATTTAGGAATTGATGCATGTTTGAGGAGTTGGTGGAGTTTGTAAGGAATG
>JAAXNX010001950.1:0-15376 GCA_036491905.1 Folsomia manolachei | reverse complement strand
AAAGTAATAAAGCTAATAGATTGGGATTTTTGTTGGGCAACTCAAGTCAGTCTAATAAATGAGAAAATCCTTTTTCATTCAGACTCAGTCACTCACTCACCACCTCGGCACTCCCCTTATTCTCCTGCTGATAAAAGTTTTGATAGTTTCTGCTCAGGAAAAAAGGAAAGGAGAACAGCAATCAACATCAAATCAACCATCAACAATCTTTTTATTCACCTTGACGGGTTAAATGGTCAATTCGCAAAATCAGAATCTTTCTTATTTTCTTTCTTCCTTTATGGAAAAAGAAAGGTTGCTTTTCTGTATTTCACTAGAATGGGATTACGCAAAGGCAGATAGATAGTGGGTGAAATATAGAATGGAATGAAGGTGGATAGTCCCGATGAACACAGACAGTTGGCGATTACTTGGGACAAAGCTGTTATAGTTGGATTTGAGTTGGGAAATTTTGATTTGGATTCCAAATCATTTACAGCTCTGTCCCAAACTAAAATTCCAGACAAAAAAGAGACTTGGTCTCATACTCAAATCCATGCCTGGCAAAGCTTTGGCGATCAGTCGGGAAAACTACATTGTTTTTCATGCGGTACCTGCTCATTACCAAGTCTCCAACAGCTCTAGCGCAGAGCATGCTATGCTATGATTTCCACTGCATGGAATGACTTGTATCAGAGTTGGCCCATATCCACTTTAACAACCGCCATTTTCGGCAAGCTCATCCATGCCTAAGTTACATTCAGTTTGCAGCTGGAAATTGCACCCACCAGTCAAAATGTCTTTTGTTCTCGTGGAACAAAAACCTTTCGCCGTGGTAGAATTTTTGACATCACGAAGAACAGTGTCGGCGGTGCCCACTTCTTGGCTGTCCGTCACTGAATCGGAAACAAAGTGTGCATGGCCAACAGGGCAAGGACTTTTTGGATTATTGCGAGACCCTGACTCATCACCTTTGCCGCATTGGAAATGGTTTCCTGCCAGAGTCTTCCAATATTATGGTAAGTTCAATTTTTTAAAACAATCATTACTCCTAATTGCTAGATGTGCAAAACTCAATGTTTAATTAAAGTGTGCATTTAAATTCCAACAGATACATATCAAAAAGCCAACGAACGGGAACAAAGTTATCAAGAAAAGTCTGACTTTGACACTGACAACGATACTCCACGGCGGCCAAAACCTAGAGGGAGGAAAGCAGCTGGGTTGGTGACAAAGTCAAATCTCAAAAAACGAGTAGATGGATGTAATTCGGACGACGACCTAGCCGAACATTTTTCTGATGAAGAATCAAACATTGACTTAGGATCTTTCTCAAATTTCCACGGTGTACTGCATAAAGGTAACTGTAAACTAATTGTATTCATTAATTATTTGTGTTTAAAAATATGTGAGCTAATATTTATTATTTTGTTTTTATTTTGTATTTTTAGAAATTCCTTCCAATCAGCCATCTGGCAGTGGGACCATTTCAGGGATAAATGAAGACTTTGATAGTTTCCTGTCATCCGCTCCAAACCAAAATCTAAGCATTCCGAATGAGCCTTTGACATTCAATCCAGACCCAGGAACAGCTACCGTTTTTTATGAGCCAAACTCTACGGTGCTTCTGCAGTTGTTGGATGAATTTCGAAGTGAGTTGAATTTGTTTACTATTATTTTAATAGTTTCTTAATGAATGTTCTTGCAATAACGTTGTAAAACTTTTAATTTGCATTGTAGAGTTCCAATCAACAGTTCTAGAAAAGTTGGAGAAGCTTCAAGACGACGTTGAACTTATTTCCTGCAAAGTTGATTCCTTGGCTGCTGGTACTAGTTCGGATCTTGCCACTAATCAAGAACCACTTCATAAACTTCCCATTTCTTCACTTGTGGATCTTGACAATTTAGAAAAGTCAATTAAGGAGTCATCTGACAGCAGGAAATCGTTGGTAAAATAACTTGTTCTCAAATTACTGCATAATATAAACTAGTAACGTGTCGTTTACTTATGCTATTTTTTTGTTGCTGTACAGATTACCATTTTTGTAAAAACTGGGGGCCGAGACTACAAAGATGCAACCTGTCGAATTTTGAAGAAACTGCTGGGGAAAGATCTGCCTGTATTAATTTCAATGACCGGTATCCGGTGTGAGAAACCAGCTTTTAATAAGCTTGAGATATTCAAAGTGCTAAAAGGTAATATTTGTATATTGATCTATTTGTAGTTTATTATTCATCTGTATTTACAACGCTTTTGTTTTTATTTTAGAGGCTGTCAGCAAGATCCCAAGTTGTTCCGGTTGCACCGACAGTCAAATTGAAACCATAACCGGTAATTGGTTCCGAAACGCCAAGGATAGGTCACTGGGAAGGAAGCGGGGTGCAAAAGAAAATGGAGCGCAGTCGACGAACTAGGAAACGCCATGCTCAACGGAATGTAACTCAAATTTTGAAAAGAATTCAGACAACTTCAGTAAGTATTGCAACTGCCGACAACAGAGGAGCTAGTGTTAATTTAATTAATAGTAATATAGTAAAAAATTTAAGCTTAGAGAATCCTGAGAGTTCAAGTTCAGAAGTAGTTTTAAATAATAGCGAAGTATATAATTATTTATCTGACAGCAGTTCTAATAGTGAAAAGGAAGACGGAGAAATATGTTTCGTTAATCAAATTAGGATTTGGGCTTTAAATCATAATATAACGCATTGTGCTACACGAGAATTACTAGAAATATTGGGTCCCCATTTTCCAAATTTGCCTAAAGATCCCAGAACTTTGCTGGCTACTCCCAGGCACGTGGTACATAAATCAATTGGTAGTGGTAAATATCACCATTTCGGAATACTGAATGGTATAGTTTTAGCTTTATCCAAGGGATTTAAAGAATTTCAAATTAAATTGCCATCTCTTCTTGTGTTCGAAAAGCAGACTTTGCTAACATTAACTATAGGAATAGATGGCTTACCGATTTCAAAAAGTAATAATAATCAATTCTGGCCTATTTTAGGGATACTAGATCAGAGTATAAACAGAGTGCCATTCATTATTGGACTATTTTATGGAAAGTCTAAACCAGAATCTGTTCATGAATTTTTAATTGATTTCGTAAACGAAATGCAAACTTTAGAATCAGTAGGATTAATTCATGCTGGGACAAATTTTACAGTAAGAATTAGATGCATCATGGCTGACGCTCCGGCAAAAGCATACATTAAAAATTGTTGCCCTTATAATGCCTACTACGGTTGTGATGGATGTATACAGAAAGGTTTGTGGACTGGAAGAGTAATCTATCCTGAATTAGAATCTAGTGACCGGTTGGATACCGATTTTGCAAGTAAAACTCAACCTCAATATCATAATGGCGAAACTCCCCTTAGCAAATTGCAATTAGGGCTAGTTTCTCAAATTCCTAGGGATTATATGCATCTTGTCTGTTTAGGTGTCGTGCGAAAATTAATTTTAGCTTGGTCAAAAGGTCCGTTACAAAATAAATTAGGACCTCGGGTAGTTGCAGTAATATCGTCTAATTTGTTATCGTACATTCCTCATTGTCCGACAGAATTCGCTAGAAAGCCGAGAAGTCTAAGAGAAATTGACCATTATAAAGCTACCGAGTTACGACAGTTTTTGCTTTACACTGGACCAGTATGCTTAAAAAATAATTTGCCTCGTGAAAAGTATGAGCATTTTTTGTTACTCCATATTGGGTGTTATATATTAATGTCACACATGGCTAATGATGAAAAGTGGCTGGATTTTGCTGGACATTGTATAAAGAAATTCGTAAGACAAATTACGGTTTTGTACGGTCAAGATTTTATGGTGTACAATATTCATGCCTTACTGCATTTGGTACGTGACTGCAAAAACTTCGGTCCACTTGATAACTTTTCTGCTTTCCCATTCGAAAATGCAATGCAAGTAATTAAAAGATCCCTTAGAGCTAAAAATAAACCTTTTCAGCAAGCTGTAAATCGATTTTATGAATCAAGTGCAATCGGGTTTGATAAGTCAAATTATAGTGTAGATCAGGTGTCAACGTGGAATCCTAAGAGAGCTTCTTTTTCATTGTCTGGCTTTAATGTTTCCAAAAAAATAAGAGACTATTGTTGTTTAACTGCGGATGGGAAAGTGGTATTGATTCAGGAATTTAAGTCGCAAAATATTATTATTGTAAAGCGCTTTATTAATCTGCAAACATTTTATTTAATAAACTCCCTTGACAGCAGCCTTTTATCAATTTTTATGGCTGGGCAAGTTTCTAATTGTTATGAGATGAGCACAGATATGTTGTTGAAGAAAATGTATTTAGTTCCGTATGGTAATGATAGTTTTGTAGCAATTCCATTGTTGTAATGTTTGTTGCTACTTTTAAGTTATACATTGTTGACTTGTATTTATAATTGGGTAATAATTATTGTAATATGATAATAAATAAACGTTGGAAAATGTATTTAACAAAAGCCTATTATTTACTGAAATGGGCCAAAGCATTATACGGCAAATAACCAAAGCTGGATTTCATTTGTATTAAGCTTGGCACTAGTTTAAAAACAAGCCAGGCAAGAGTTTGGGCATGCTGACACTTTGAGTTGGGAAAGGCTTGGGGATGGTTTGGGCCTGTTGGTTTTCAATTGGATACCACGCAATGCCCAATCGCGAACCGTTGGACAAACCGTAGGCATCGCCAAGCGTTATTAACAGACGGCAACCAAGCCATCGCCAAGTATGCCGTGTTCATCGGGATNACAAAGCTGCGGAGCTTTATTCATTTGGAAAGAAAACCGGATGAAGGAAACGCCAACAATAAACTGGTGGGATTGGTTAAGAACGACCGAGTGACCCACATGGTTTAGCTTTGCTTTCTCTTTTTTAACTTTTTCTGTTCATGCAGGTCCTAGGTAGCAGACACTACTTCCTTTTGTCCATCAGATTCACATTAAAAAGGAGAAATATATAGAGGAAATATAGAAATGAGAACAATTCTCGCAAAACTGGATAGAAGATTCTACTTTCTTCAACAGAGTTCAGTTAAAGCTGCCGGAGGTGATGGATGAGTTCATTCGTTCCTCTCTTTGTGCGGCACAATTTGTCTTTTGTTGTCCGGACCAATATTCTGTGTAGAACTGGCCCGATCTAGCAAGCTGACTGGATATAACTTCACTGTTTAACTCTGGGCCATAGATTCAAATGGCTTAGACTCGAGTGTCGTCTTTCTCGAAGCGTATTTACTCTTCTGCCCTCTCTTCAGAGCAGAATCCGACAGAATACGAGAAATGGAAACAAACGATATAATTCTCCTGTTCACTTGTACTGCAGCAAATCTTATTCAGCTTCTTTTACTTATAAGGAACTGTCTATGAGCACAAGATATCTTGCTTATTCGTATGTCCTTTGTTCAATTCCAGACTGGTGGTTGACCCAGCAGCGGAAGAAGAGAAAGTCAAGGAATTTCTCCAATGTCAATAGAAAACCTTGTGTGTATTGAATATTGTTTTGTGTTCAAACTCAGCTGCCCTCACCTATTTTTCACTGCTTGCAGCTATAACCAATCCAATACTCTTTTAAAGAGTGAAAAGACAGAGAGAAGCTGCAAAAAGTAATGACTTCACGCTCAATTCCAACTCCTTCGACGATATTGATATAAATATCTGTTCAGTTCGCTGAAGTTACTTCTCTTGTCTCAAAACCTCTCCTATTTGTTACACGACGTTCCAAACGAAAAAATAAAACAGCTAAACAAGTTGAGAGAGACAACAAGGCCAAGCAAACGTCTCCAGTTTTAGTTGTGGCACCCACAATTCAGTGATCCGTCAGGTCAGTATTTTTTTCAATTGGAAGAAAAATAAGTCAGAAGGGGGAACTGACGAAGGATTACTTCTGTTAGAGGTATTTATTCTGCCAACCAGATAACCTTTGTCCTTTTAAGTTTTCGTTTGAACTGGTATTAAGAATTCCTGGGACAATGGTGCAAATCCCTTTCCTCCAATATGCAATGCCTTCTGTTTTCTTTCCTTCTTCGCTTCTACTCTTCCAAAGAGTCAGTTGAAGTTGAAGAAATCGGAGGTCATTCAAGCCAAAACGCCTCAATTCCTGCGTAGTGGACTGTAATGTGTATTTTGTTCTGTCACTCTAGCCCACTCAGTCACTCTGTGAGTTACCACAAGGACCACTCCCCAATAAAACAACTTTGTCTCCTCTCTAGGAACGTAGACGACCCAAGGCTTTTTTCAGGATTGAAAACCGTTCAAGTGAAAGTGGCGAGTTAGTTGGAGTTTTAGTGGTTTTCAAGAATGCGGTGGTTGAGTTGGGTTTTGGTTAGTTGTGCTTTTTCTTGGTTTGCTAAAAAAGCACTTTCACTCCTTGCACTCGCTCATTCACTCGTATCAGTCTGAATTCTTCTCTTGGTCTGGTTAGTGTTTGGTAGTCATGATGGAATGGGTGACAGAATATATTTCTCTGTTAAGAACAAAGTACACAGTCAACTGTATCGCACTCCAATCTTATACAAAGTGCAATATCTGTAGTAGTAGTTGGATGGTGCAGGGAAACTCTGACTGAGGACAAGGTTGAGTGTGCGTGTCCTTTCCAAGATTTTTTATTTGAGCTCCTGTTCTTCTGAATAAAATGAATCTCTTTTCGCATTCACGGAAGGAAAAAAAGGAGTTTGAGTTTGTCTGGTTAGGTTAAGTTAAATAGACAACGAGACGGTATATAAACATTTGTAGGTTACTGAAGGGAACTGCTACCCGGATCTTTCTTTTGATTTGGTTTTGGTTACACAAGGAGTCGTTCAGTAGTGGTTGTTTTTTGTAGACGCAGGAAACATGAACTTATGTATGAAGTACTCACTCTCGTCTGGTTACTCAACAGAGGAGTATAGTTTATGCTCCACAAAACTACACACGCGTCGAATAAGATGATGGATAGTCGTTAAAAAACTTGTTTTCTTCGCTGTGGTAAGAAGGTTCTGGACTATTTGAGGTGGTCGTTACTCTCTCAATGTTTCCACTTTCTGGGTCATCCCAACAACTTTTACTTTTATTTTATTTTATGAGTTTACTACACTTTCCTCCCTCCTTGCTTGTAAATATGTCTGAAATTTGTTGTCTCACTGGGTAAGTTGATGGAACAGAGACAAAAACGAGTAAAAATGGCTGAATAACACACACGACACAATTCAGTTCGAATGAGTTGAAGAGAAAGTTAAATGAATTAGAGGAGAAATGTCGGTGGCCTGGTAAATTATTATGCTTATACAACCAGAAACAGACCAAACCGTTGGATTCTGTTGGTTAGTTCTTTGGAATTGAATGGAAAAGTTTGAACGGAGAGAATGATCTTTCTTCACAGAGAAAAGGTCTTAAATAATGAACTCGAGTGTGGACACTGGCAATCAAAATTGAATCAACTGCTCGCACAATCCTTTGCTCAAAATTGAACGTAAAAAGAGTTGAAATGTTTGTTGTGGGATTTTGAGTCGTGCAACAGGACATCAGTTCACACAATACGACTGCACTGGTCAAATAGAGAGTTAATTCTGTTGGAGATGGACAAGGGTCGTTGCGAAAAAGAAAGAATTCTTTTTTTCTGCCGAGTTGTTTTGTAGGTGGGCTTTGTTGAACAGTTCTCGTTTTATGTGTTTTCCAAGGACAGTTTTTTTTTCTTTTGATGACTTTATGTATGCACTTTGAAATATTTATTTTATTTTAGTTCCTCTACTGAAAATTTTAGTTGATTACGGGTGATGTTATGCCTGCTGTACTCAAGTTATCGCTACAGCAAACAATGTGTTGAGAATATTTTGGGAAGAACAGGAAGTAGTGCAATCTGAAACAAAGTAATAAATCAAAATTAGAAGATAATCTAGGCATCTTACGTTAGCACTTAGTGCTTTAAATTGTAAAAATCCAAATTTTCCCAGTTCTTGGAGATGTCCTCAAAACATGACAAAGTCTGGGAAAAGTTTGTATTGGGCAGTGTTTCGGCAGTGAGAAACAATTACAAATTGTACGCTCAACTGCTAATTTTGTTTGAGCATTATCGGTAGCAAGACTTCTAGGCGTATGCAATTGGCAAAAACAGTTGCAGGCAGTCTGGGCTTGCTTTGTAACCGCCTCATTTAATTGAAGAAAGTTCAATTAATTCTTGACGGTGAATCGTATTAATTCCGTTTGTCTCGCCTAGTCTCAAACTCTCAATTTCGGTTGTATGAAACATCACAACAGAATCTTTTGCTACATACTCCTCCAATTACTATCATGTTTTATTCATGCTATCTTCACGTCACGACTGTAGAGCTTGCTCTTTTGTGGTGATTGGAGTGGAAGTGTTCAATGACACTTTCCTCTCTTTATAATTTTATAATCAACATGTTGATTGTGGAATATAAGCAATCGAGCAAAGTGAGTGTGTGATGGCGTTGACGGTGATGTGATGATACATAACTTCAGGGAAGAGAAAACCTTTGAAGTGTTGTTTTGCTTTCATTTTGCTCAATAACTGGGTGCCACATAGTGATTCATGGAATAAGGGCAGAAGGCGTGTTTCGCTAGACTAGCTAAACAAACTTAAACAACTCCAAATAACCAAAGGAAGGGAGGTGGAATAAAAAACGTTTTAGGCAAATCTAAAACAAACTCAGTTGCTCTCCTTTAATTATCCGTACTGGATCAATTAGCTTTTAGCGGAGTGTATCTTTAAAAATCTTGCCCATAGAGGAGCTGAAGTGAAATAAAATTGAAAAAGAGCGAATGGAGGTTGAGATGGTATCCAATTCTTGCATTAAAGGGTACGCCACACTAAGCTTCTGAAACACAATTGATGCAGAAACTGGATTGTGGTTAATGTAATGAAAACTAGGGAATGAATAAACAGTTCTTATTATCACGCTGCATGCCCCCATGTTTTTTTTGCCTCGGGTATTTGGTAAAACTCCCAAATGCTAATTTTTTAACTCTACCCCTCGCAGTGTGCATTCCCCAATAACGCGCATACTTAATTTTAATTCCCATGCACTCTCATGCCAGCCAACTATTTTTACTCACTGAACGGTGGGTGAATTCAGTAGAACAAGTTGATAAAACGAATGTCCACTAACTGAAATTCGAATTCTGTAAAAAAAAACTTCAGGTAAAAGAACAACCATCGAGTTGATTTGACTAATTACCATAAAGAACCGTGAACTAAAAACTAATTTGCATTTTTTCCCACTCCCTTTAGTGAAACATTCGTAGCTATCCAAAAGTCCTTGGTTTTGGGTGAATTATTAATAATGAAGTTTTTAAGGGTGCATGCCGAATCAAGTGCAACGCATGATACAAAATATACGGAAAATGACTTGCTTTTGAATCGATTTTCTCCCATTTCCATCATTAACATACATTTAACAGTCGGGGTAAAAATGACGGAAAGTTGACTTCCTTTTCATTGCATTTGAGATCTACATTTACATATACTTCCGTCGCATTGCAATTAAAACAACATCTGCAATTACCAACTTCAATACACAATTAGCCATGCTTCCTTTCTTCCAAAGCTAGACCGTCACAGAACTTGGCATTTTGTTCAATCCTTCAAGTTCAAATTCAACCAGACGTCCTTGTGTCTGCATTAGAAGTTGGAAAAGTTTGCTTCAGTTTCAGAATGGACAATTTTCAGGTTCGCAAGCTAGAGTAGAATTATTTGAAACTGGCTATATAAAGGTTCATTTGTCAGTTTTTAGAGAAAGCAGGCTACAGATTGAAACTTTTAAATTTTAGTGCGCAAATCTCCCTGAACAGGATAAAGAATTAAATAAAATAAATGGGAAAGCGCAGTGAAAGCAAAGTAAACTCTGACAGAGAGCTAGAAAAAGACAGTGGTGGATAGAGTCACCTTTTGTTTGATGAATGGTGAAACATACGAAACTGATAAACTTGAACCTTCCGTCTCCCCTCCATTTTTTTGTTCGATATAGTCAAAAATAACTTGCTCGGATTAATGGAAAGTTTTTTTATTATTTGGAACTTGATGTAACATAAAAAATAAAATAAATTTAACGACTCTTAGAAACGTTCACTGATGCAAAGTTGACAGCGTTTATTTTAAATCCGACATTGAAATGAAGTTCATTCCATTCCATTCGCTAAATGAGTGTTTTTCCCCTCTTGCGAAACTGCAAACTGATTTCTCCGACTGAAAAATTGAAGGAAATGAGAGAAAGTAGGATGTAGATGTAAAGTAAAGTGATGGAAATGCGGATTGAAATCGGATTTGGGTTTTACTTTTCCTTCAGTTTACTACTCAAGCCACTCATTGTTGACTGTGTTATGTCGTGCGATTGTGATGACGGATAAAGTGGGCTGACGTTGGAATTACCTATTTGGAGTAATGTTGTTTGTATTGTGCTTTCCTATTCTGCACCTCGTCTCGTGCAATATGGGAACAAGTAGAGTTCCGTGCTTTCCTGTACACCATGCAAACAAAGAAGAAGTAAGGATTGGTTGCATTGCTTTCCTCTGCCATTAGATTTTCTCTATAAGCTGGGTGCAGAATTTACTTTATTTGGTCTCTGGGAACTGCTTGGAGTTATCTCATTGCAGATTTAAAATAGTGTGGTGCACCCGCACTAAACTGAATATGCTTGGCAGAGCATTTCATGGAGATGAGGACTTGTTTATATGAGATAAAGTAGTGAATTGGGAAGTCTGTTAGTTGTTATTGCTGAATGATGAGCAAATGAAACTGAAATGTTGGTGTGGGATTGGATTGAATTGAATCCATCGACCTCCACTTCTAACCTTCGTTATATTATCTACTAGCAACAAATTCTGCAAACAAATAGACAAGTACGAAGTTGCTTAAGGGTACGGTAAATTAATACTTTGTCCAAATACAGAACTGTGCCGAAACCTGCACAAGCAAAAACTAATAATAATGCTAAAGTTGTTTGATATCTTTTAGAAAAGCAAGCAGGAAAACAAGAGTTGTGGAATACAACAAGAAACGGGCAGTTATTTTTGTTGTATTTTTTTGGTATTTTTGTATTTGATATAGGATGAAATCCGGTAATTCCGGTGTTGAGGGGAAGACGAAGTAAGGAAAAAAGTGCCTTTTTTGCTCAGTTGGCAAATAACAAGTTCCGTTCGTTGAAGACTAGGAAAAGGATCCAGTTTCTTTCTTATGATTATGACAGAATGCAGTGCAGTCTATTGAAGAGAGGCGGATATCATTTATTGAATTGCCCTTTCAGCTTTGTGAACGTATTTATTTTCTTTTCTGTGGTATGAACATGAAATATCCCAACGGATCCAATTTGAGCTGAGCAACCATTGCCTTGCCATGCCTTGAATTCCAACCTACCTACGCTTACTGTAACATTCTATTATTTGGCTGAATTGAACACAAAGCTGATTGTTTTCATTCACTTCACTTTACCCCGAGGAGAGAAGATCAGCAAAATGTACATACTGTCAGAGGAGTAGTACACTACAAACAGAACGAATAAGGAAGTTCACTCACTTGTCACTCCATCGAGTTGGATGGATGAGATGAGCCCAAATGACAATGGGGAGACAGGGCTGTTAAAACCTTATACTTTTCGCCCTTCCTTATTCCTTTCACACTTTGGAAAACAATGACATGAATTGGACTTATCTTCAAAGACTGAGTAAAGGAGGAAGTGAGTACCTTTCGTGGTCAATCAGGCAGAAGAAATATAATAAATGAGATGGGTGTTTGGATCAAATCGTGCTTCTTCAATGGCAGACTGTCAGAAAAACCAGTAACTCTTGCAAAGTGTCAATTGTCACGAATGAGTTGGTCAATGTCAAAGAGCCGGGGTGAATATTGTTACTTAACTGTCCGGATGGAAGGATTTTTGGATGGGAGAAGAGTCTAAACATGGGTTATTCAATTAAACCCAAAGTTGCAGAACAACTAGTGCACGCTGTTTTCACAATTATTGTAATTCCAACAACGTCAAAGGTCGCTCCAAGTTCAGTGTCGAAATAACTCCAGCTTATCAGATCAACCTTAACACTGTAAGTCAACAATATTTATCATTTCAACGAAATGGAAGGTAATGAACACGCTTTTACTTCAAACATGGAACAAGGAGATGGTTGCGATTTTGGTTTTCCACTTTCCTTAAAATGAGCGAATCTCGGTTAAAAACTTGAAACAGAATTGAAAAGTGATTGCTTATACTTTCACTTGCACTCTGAATGGAATCCACTGATGTGGTTGGTGGTGCCTTACTTATGGCTGAGTTGAGTGGATGTGGAAGGAAGGTATGGCTCTTGAGTGAAAGCTGCGAAGCAACTAAACACTCCGAGTCTCTCTTTTCTCCCTCTTTGCCAAAAGCCCTAGAAAGTGAAGCAGCGATGGCAAAACGGAGCAGGGAGGGAGGAAATTCCGTATTTACAGGATTCGTTGGTAGCCTGGTCGTGGTAGTTCTACGAGTCTCTACGCGATATCTACCCTAAAAGACCTGCAGAGATGAGAGTTGATGGGGAAAGCAGTGAGTGCTGAATTTCCTTTCAAAACTCTTGGCCTGGCAGTACCACACTCAGTCCTGCACTAGTACATAACGGCGAAATTCTTCTGTCCATCTGGTCCTCTTTCGCTAATAGTTTGGCAAGTCAATCCCGTCAACCAGTATTGGCTTAGGATCGGCGATATAATATGCCATTGTGCAGCTGCTAAAGATAATTTATGCTTTTATTATAACTTTCACCAAATGCAACAATACTCGCCTGTTTTAAACTCTAATACTTGTGTGTTGAATGAATTAAATTTTTTCTAAGCATATCTGGCTCACTGTAAACCATGTTCTGTGCTACTTATGTGTTTGCCAAGTTTATTTTGATTTACATAACATATCATACAATAATTATTTCTCGATCTGAAATTGTATATAATTGAATCGCAAAAGGAATCAAGGTAATTCACCAGTGCCCTCCTTATTTCCATTTGTAAACATATCTTTAAGCAGACACGTATCTGTGCGTCGGTCGGTCGGGGAAGGCAAGCCAGCTGTCATTTTGAATTTCGTTATGTCTTTCTCTGACCAAGAATTGTTGCCAGCAGTTGGCTTTGGTTTTCACTTCCGGCACCTCAACTCACAAACATTCAGGATTCTGGTAGATTTTAGTTGCTTTGAAGGCTTAGCAAGCCTTAAGGTCCTTGAAATGAGGCTGAGGCATCAATTCAATGAGGTCTCCAAAGATTTTGAAGTCGGAGCAACACAGCTGAGCCAAACTTAAGTTTGGTGTAAAACCATGTTCTAACATTGGAAATATTTATTTGAGGCAGTTGGTCTGTGTCCATTCTTAGTCTGGTCTGAGCAAGTTGGTCGAAAGAGGAACTGAGTTCATGTCCATTTCAAAATGAATTCCACCCAACTTGCTTGCTTCCCTTCTTTCTTTCGAAACTACTACCTCTCAAAGAAAACCTTAAATCGTATCTGCTGCATAAAATGACGAGAGAAGTTCGTATGTGGCGGACAACAACTTCTTTGACTTCCTTACATTGCCTGCAAGGGATCAAGTTAAGAACTTTGGTGGGTTGAGTTGAATAATAATTCTTTCCCATCTGCCACCCTCTGAGGTCCGAGACCACCAAACAACTAACTAATGGAAAATGAATATGCGGATTGAAATTATTTCTACCAGATTGTTGTCACGTCGTCACGTCAGAAAGCCCAACACATGCCACAATTAGTCTCAATTTAGTGAATGCCAGTATGGTCCAATACTGCGAAATCAAAGTGAAAGTAAACGATGCCATAGGGTGTAGAGGATGGGCGTGTCCCTTTAATCATAGCACTAGTAAGTCTATCTAGTTTCTTTGCAAATTGTAGATTTCATAAAACAGATGAATTCAATCGAATCACATATCCCACCCTGGCTGAATTGACTTTGAGTACCAGAGTTACTTTGCAAATTACAAATTTACGAAGCAGAGTGAGCGACTAAGATGAGAAGAATCTGTCACCTATTTGCATCTGTCATCATATCCGTCCAGTAAATCTTGTTCCTTCGTTCTCTTTCACTTAGCTTAAACGTGTTGGAATTTACATTTCTAAAAGTGGTTTGCCCTTGGTTTGCTTAGTTTCATCGGTTAACAGCAAATCCGTAAAACTAGAAATTAGAACTAACGGGTAAGTGAATACGAATCCGAATTTAGTGTAATCTTGTCATAAACTGGTCAAACTGTCGCCTGCGTAGACAAATCAAATCTCTAATGCAATTTAAGTGGGGAAATTGCCTCCTGTCACGAAATTCGCTCATATTGTAGCTTTATTTACTACACCTATATTACAACGGAGCCACCTTTTCCTTCATTTACACCAAATGAAATGAAACGATGATCCAACTGGTTTGGTTAGATGGTCGTGTGCTGTAAATATTTACGCCTCCTAGAGCAAATAAATCTAATTTACTGCTATTTCTAAAGTTTTAGAGTGAAAGTCCTCTTGGATGTGAATGATATAGGCATATATGTAATATGACTTTAGTAGTAGAATGGGATAGCATTGAACTGGATTTGAAGGGGAAATGTTGTCATAATCAGTATAAAAGCATTTGATTACCAAGAGATTTTAATCAGGAATGGAGTAGATTCTAGGAAGGTGAACGTATTAAAATCTTTAAATGGAGTCTAAAACACGGCGTTTGTATGCCTAAATCTAATTTCATCCTTTTCTATTATTGGTTTCTTCTCAGTAAAGTTTGTCATTTCTGGATTTCATTGGATAAAGTTTTCAAATTTGAACGCACCATGAACACTCAGGCTCAATTGGTTGGTAATGAAACCATAAATATTAAAGACCACGATGCCCAGTTGACTAACAGAAACATTTGGGAATGGCAAGATTTTAAAACTTGCATGAAATGGTAAATTAGCTAATACAGTGATTAAGAAGACCAAACGTCAAAATTGATTAATGTTTGATAAACAAGTGAAATAAGGAGTTGCTTTATGATCGACTTGCTAAATTGGAATTTGATTGAATGGTAGCAAGCTGAGGAAGTGCAATATGGAGAAAAGCATTACGGGTGAAACTTACAAGTTATAAGCACAATTTGACTACAAATTATACGCAAAATTAATGGCACTCCTTTCTACATGGTGGCGAAATTTAATACGGTTCTCTGCTGTTTCTTTATACTCTATTACAAATATAGGTGTTGCCTAGCATATTGACAAAATAAGTTGCTTGAATATTTAGTACCACATCATCTGCGAAAGTAAATTTATATGTACCTATCACTGATAGGTATCAAAAATATTGTTACGTTGCACTACTTGAGAGAAATTTCTAGCTAGCCAAAATATGATGATAAACAATTTTAACATCTTTGTTCCTTTTACTACTAGATAATTGAGTACAGAGTCCTTCCTTCTAGT